>CBVK0100286100.1:0-23431 GCA_900067695.1 Picea abies | reverse complement strand
CCCCACATGCTTGTCCCACCCCAGGAAATGTGCCCCTTCTCTGCTCAACATTCCTTCGACTGTCCCACTTCCCTTCCAAGGCTTTAACAATAGGCTAGATAGGAAGTCTCAGAGCATTGTAGTTGCAGTTGGGCTCCCTCAAGAAATCACTTTCCCATAAATTATCTCACCTAAGAGAGTTTCTCACAGGCCTAAAAAATTTCCTATTCAATTCATGGGTCGGAAAACCTATTTATTCAATTCAGTGCCTAAGTCAACCAGTTACAGGGAATGGTGAAGAAAGAAACAACATTCAGCTAAGCACAAGTGATGGCATCAGCAACATTCATGGCATGGAATAGGTGTCTCTCATAGGAGAAAGGTACAACACTGACTCATGTAGGTACAAGTGCGGTGTGCGGGAATGGTGAAGAAAGAAACAACATTCAGCTAAGCACAAGTGATGGCATCAGCAACATTCATGGCATGGAATAGGTGTCTCTCATAGGAGAAAGGTACAACACTGACTCATGTAGGTACAAGTGCGGTGTGCATTCCAGGAAGAATACGGTTTTATGTTGATAACAATAAAGGTACTAGTATTTGAAGGATGTGTGTAGGATCGAGAGGTAAGGCTAGTGGAGTCAATGTATGAGTGTGTGAATGGATCTGTGAGTGGAAAATGGACTAACTTCCCCCACCTTTCTTTGCATCTTCCCTTGATGACACATGGATCTCAAGGAGCTCAGTTCTCTCCACTTGTAATTAATCCTCTTTTACATAAGAACTTAGGATAAAATAATTATCCTCACCATAGTATTTAGGAATATTAGGATAAAATAATTATCCTCACCATAGTATTTAGGAATAATATTATAACATTCCTTTGGAAATAATCCCTCTAGCTTGACCCCTTTTATAGGATCTTATCCCCCCCCTTCCGCTTCCTAGTGGAGTTTAGTCCCCCATACTCTTTTACCGTAGTTGGTCTACACGCAACAATGTATTATATTAATGATTTAAGTGTTTTCATATACAAAAATAGGCTCATTGGCCTTTATCATCTAAGCTCTCCAGCCTAATCATCACATAAGCCACCTAGCTTATAATCACTTGGTTCACCATCCTATAAAAAAAAATTACAATTTCAACTGAGGCTTGATCTTGGGGTATTACAATTCCCCCTTTAAGGGATCAATAAGTAGCGGAAATATTTATTTTCAAAACTTCTAGGTGAATAACAACCCTATCGAAATATACTAAGTCAAAACTCTTGTCGAATGTCACCTTGGGTTGATCCTTATTCGACCACTTCCAAGGAAATTACCATTAAGAGCAATGTTGCACGATTGTAGAATTGATGATACACAACTATATGAAGTGTTCAAACATCTGGTCAAAAGATTCCATGACCATCCATCAATCCAACCACAATCTATCTTAGTAGTTGACATTGGTCTACAATTCCAACTTTCAGGTCTCTTCTACAAAGATATGAAAGCATGATTGTCATTCTTTTGATTTTTATGGTGAGGATGATGATATGGCATATATTTTTGTGTTGGTTGATCAGAGGAAGTAGGCTCGGGATTAGGTTCACTCACATGAGTATAAGAACTTTCCATATCAACAACAATGTCATTTGTAATAACATGCTCCAATTCTAGGATGTGAGGAGCATGTATATCATCAGTCTCTTCAACAAAATCAATGGTAGTTTTTTCTTCTAGAAAACTACTCCAAACTCCTCTTGCAACAAATATAAATTCCTTGGTTGTAGCAGGGATAAGTGTAGGTAGGGAGGAAACAAAAAAATCATACCCAAGACCATTATTAATGAGTGAATACCTTTAAAAATTGATGATATGATCTAAGGTTTCGAAACTCTTTTCAAACTTCAAGATTCTATTCAACTAAGCAGTTGAATTTTCCAAATCCTTTCTTAAGGAAACAAGTTTAGCTTCTAGCTTTTCACAATTTTCTTCTTTTTATTTCAACTGAATTCTTACCACTTCTTCTATCCTTCTTGCCTCTTCTAATTGAACTTTTAGGCTTCAAATGATCTTTTCTGATTCTTCAAGGATTTGAGACATTTTTGTTTTTGAATCATGATCATTTTCTTCATATTTTTGTAGCTTCTCCTTTTGTTTTAAATTCTTTTTCCTTAGATTCTTTATTTCTCTTAAGGAAAATATGAGTTCTTCATCAAGACTCACTTCTCCATCTGCTTCAACGTTTTCCTCTTCTTTTGAATCCATCATTTCCTTGTCTTCATAAATCTTGTTTTTTATTTCCATAAAGAGAGTTTCTTCTCTATCACTATCATAACTGGTTTTACTGCTTTCTTCAGACGTGTCACTGACCCCTTTTGAGTAGAGGATCTTCTTCTATCTATAAGAGTTCTTCTTATTTTTGTGCTTGTCCTGTTTGTGGCTAATCTTATGTTGATGATGTTTTCTATTTACATTATATTATTCTTCATTATCTCTACTTTCGTTTTTCTCATATGGACACTTAGCAGAAAAATTTCCTACTTTTCCACAATTAAAGCATTTAAAAGGAAACTTACCTTTGTATTTTCCATATCTCTTTTCAATTTTTTTCACAAACTTTTTTTCCTCTATGTATGATTCATAGTTGGAACAATCACTTGGTTTGCACTCTTTTTTCTTTGTCTTCTTTGAGACTTTGAACAATTCTTCCCTTTTTTTATGTTTTGTCCTTTTCAGTCCTCATTTCATATGTAGTGAGGATCCCATGCAATTCATCCATTGTTAATTGATCAAGATCCTTTATTTCCTCCATAGAGAAAAAATTGGAATCAAATATTAAGGGGAGTGATCTCAACACCTTTTTCACAATCATCGATTCTTCAACGGTTTCACCAAGTCCTCTGGTGGTGTTAACAATTTTTTCCTCACAGAGGAGATACGATACAACATTTTCTTCATCTTTCATCTTCAGACTCCCAAATTGTCTTCTATGAGTTTGGAGCTTAGCATTCTTGACTTTGTCATCGCCTTCATGGAATGTTTGAAGTTTGTCCCAAATTTCTTTCGTTGATTTGCAATGCACTACTTTGACAAACTCTTATTCTAATAGTCCACACAATATGGTGTTCATGGATTTTTCATTATTTTCACTATCCTTCTTCCCAACCGTATTTGTTGGTGACATTCTTGGGGTTGTATAACCAGTCATGACCAATTGCCAAATATCAAAACCAAGGGCCATTATATATGTTCACATCCTTATACTCCAGAAGGCATAGTTTGTTCTTGATCCAGATTTGATTAGAAAAACAAAATGACTACAGATTATTAACGGGTGTGTAACACAAAATAAAAAAGATATAGTAAAACTGATTTTCTATTCAATAAGGAAATAAGCTGAAACTATAAAATAATGCAGTGGAAACAAGCTTGCTAGAATGGTGGCGGCTTATCTCTGAGAAGAGATGTGACGGTAGCACACATTCGCAAGAATAAGGTTACAATGAGGCTTTGAAGGCATTTTTACAACAAGAAAGAATGCCAAAAACCATAGACATCCAAAAACCTAACCCTAGGAGATGAAACACCAAAATTCATGTGGGCCTCGCTTGGGTAAGTTACTACATCAACTTCTTGGGGTCGTAACTTTTGCATACGATCTCCATTTTAGGCGCATGATATCCTGTTGGAAAGGTATCGTCGAGAATGTTCATTTTGGGGGCTCAATCATGCCTTTGGCTATCATTGAGAATATCAATCCCAAAAAACCTTCATTAACTTCTGGGGCCATTTTGATTGAGAATCTCAATCCCAACCCCACCGAAAAGGGGTTGTGGTCGGTTGAGCTATGCAGGGCTCAGTTGTAGCTATGTTGGACATAGGGAAGGCTCTCATCCCATGTGTGAGGGTGATTTGAATTATACATACGAAGGATATACACAATCATTCGATTGATGACCTCGATTTAGCCATCTATCTGGGGGTGGAAGGTTGTGGATTTGGTGAGCTTGGTTTCCAACAGTGACTAGAGGCTCGACCATAATCTGTTGAGAAATCAACTGTCTCGATCTGAGACAATGGTTTGTGCGATACCAAAATTTACCCAGAATCATTCAAAGAAGATCTTAGAAGTGGCCTCTGTTGTGATGTTATTCTTCCAGGCCACCAGAATCACCATCTTAGAAAAGTGATCAACAACCACAAAAACACAGTCATTTCCCCTCTTGGTGGATGAGAGGCTTGACATGTAGTCCATTGAGATGGATTCCCATGGCCTATCATGAGTAGAAAGAGGGTTGTACAGACCCTATTTCTTAGTGGTCGGTTTGGCAATAGCGCGGGTAGTGAAGGACTTGATATACATGCTGACCTCCTGTCGAAGTTTTGGCCAGTAGAAATGTTTCTATAGCATCACCATTGTCTTTTCGACGCCAAAGTGTCCTGCCACCCGACTGTAGTGGGATTCCCATATAATCTTCGCTAACTCGCTTGATGGAACATAGATATGGCCCAAATGACACAAAAACCCATCTCAAAGATGGAAATTATCGACAACTGCATTTGCACCCAACATTTGGTAGGCAGTGGAGAAGTACGAGTCTATCTCATAGAGATGGGGCCATCCAGAGGTCTCATAACTGTAGGATTCTAGCATTGTGGTGCGTTTCATGACTGGCGACTGCTGAGGCAATCAGAGATGCGGTTGGTGCTTCCTATTTTATACTTGATGTTGAGGTGGAATTGCTACAAGTATGTGGACCACTTTTGATGGAGATAATTTTGTGATTTTCCTTATGTCTGCATGAACTGCAGTGGCTTATGATAAGTGTGGATGACTTTCTCCTTCCCAAGAATGTAATGTCTCCATCGACGACAGGCTTGCACAATGGAGTACATTTCTTTGTCGTAAGTAGGGTACTTACGGACAACATCTGATAGTGTCTCACTATGATAGGCCACGAGGTGGTTGTGATGAGTGAGAATGAAGCCAACCACATAGTTTTAAGCATCTATCTTGATCTCAAAGGGTTGTTGCAGGTCTGGTAGTGAAAGTATTGGGGTTGAGCACAAGTGCTTCTTCAAATCGTCGAACTCTTTTTCTTTGGACCAACCCCACACAAATTTAACCTTGCCACCACCCTTGGTTATTTGGCAAAGGGCCCATGCAATGTGGGAGAATCCCAACATGAACCTACGGTAGAAATTGGCAAGGCCTAAGAAGCTCTAAATCTCAATGAGTGTGGTTGGGGCTGGCCAGTCACAGATGACTTGGATCTTGGTTGGATCCACATGTACGCCATCCTGATCAACTATGTAGCCTAGGTAATGGACCCTGTCCATGCCGAAGGATCATTTTTCCAAGTTGGCATATAGCTTGTGTTGCCGCAAGGTGTGCAGAACTTGTTGATTATGATGCAAGTGTTCTGCCCAAGTCTTTTTGTAAATGAGAATGTCATCTAGATACACCACTACAAACGTATTTGTGAATGGTTGTAGGATATCGTCCATCATCCTCATGAAAGTGGTTGGAGCATTTTTCAAACCAAAGGGAATGACCAACCATTCAAAAAGGCCTTTCTTTGACTTGAAGGCGGTTTTCCATACATTTTTTTGTTCTATCGGGACCTAGTGGTAGTCATACTTTATATCAATCTTACTAAAGTATTTGGCCCCCATGAGTTGATCAAGGAGGTCATCGATTCAAGGAATCGGGTATCGGTTTCTGACTGTGATTTTATTCAGATACGGGTAATCAATGCAGAGTCACCAGGTTCCATCTTTCTTCTGTACTAGTATGATTGGGCTCTCGCAAGGTGATGATTTGGGACGGATGTGTTCCTTGTGGAGTAGTTTAGGGATCTATCGCTTGATATCCTCATTCTCTAATAGAGAGCAGTGATAGACTGACCCATTAAGAAGTGGTGCACCGGGGGTCAGATCGATGGGGTGCTTGACCTGGCAGTGCAGAGGTACCCCAATAGGTGAGGAGAAGATATCTGAGTATTCTTCCACGACCCTATCTACTTGCTTCTTTTGTGTGGAGAGGTCAGTCGTAGAGACACTAGATGTGGCTATGATCTTTCGCATATTCTGAGAGTGAATCATGAAGAATACAAACTTCCCCATCTGAGATATGGCCTTAATATATTGCTTAGCATAGATCAAGGAAATAACACTAGGTGGGATTGCCTCGGGCATCCTGTACAATTTCTTGTTCAAAGTAATAATAATACTATGAGGCCTGTACTCGTATACAGCATGATGTTTCCATAAATAAGGTTGTCCCAAAAGAACATCACAAACTTCGAGAGGGGAAACATCACACAATACCTCATCTTTGAAGGGCTTGATGTCGTACGATAGTCGACACTATTGGCTAACGCAGAGATCGCTTCATTCCCATAACCATCCAATGGTGTAGGGTTGTTGGTGTGGTGTTGTCGATAGGGCCAGCCTCTTGATGACCTTTGCTGTCTTTTGGCTATCACTATCCACGATGAAGTGCAGCGGGGTTCATTTTACCCACATCTGTGAATGGAAGAGGTGTTCTCCTTCTTTTGGCTCGTCTGGTTCACCAGGTTGGAGCTTGGTGGTACAAATGGTGGCATTGGGTTCCGTGTCAATGATTTGTCTTCCCCTTTCTAGTTTTGGCTTAGAGTCTAAACCCACATCTGATTCAGAGGCTTTCACTTCGGCCACCAGCGACTTCTTTGAGCAGTAGTCAGCAGTGTTATGCCAAGGGATCTTATGGAAGTCGCACCACTTCCTGGTATCGTTCTTTGTCTTTCCGGTGTCCTTCTTTGCTTGTGTCTTGTACTGGTTGTCCTGATAGTTTCCATATTTTCTCTGACCTTTTTTCTGTGGGTTGGGGCCGCCCTTTCCTGGCTTTTGTTGTGAGGGGTTCCCAGGCCCAAATTTATGCATCTTTTGTTTGAGCTTCTGCTTGATTTTGACGGCATATCGGTAGGTCGCGCCCAAGGATGAGATGTCCAAAAATTCCATTTTGTTCATGATGTATCTATGTAGAGTGTCACGATACTTGAGCACCAGATTTCTCTCTAAATATTTGATACCCATATTGGTGCGCAAGGTATGAAATATATTCATGAAATTTGGCATTGCTTGGTCTCTTTCTTGCCGCAGTGTGGTCCATTTGGTATACAAGTCATCATAACTTCCGACGGGTTCCTTAATAGAATCCCTGAAGGAATCCTAGGTGGTTGTGACTATAAACAATGAGGGTTCCTTTGTTTCCTTTTGCTCATAGAACATTTCCCACCAATGTTTGACATGGGGAACAACTTTGAGGAGCGCAAAAGTAATCTTTTCTCTATTGGAAAAGTTATGGATAGAAAAATATCCTTCTAGTAGATTCAACCACTTGTATACAACATCTATGTCTATCTAACCTTGAAATATAGGAATATCAAAGTTTATTTGTACCTTGAATGGGGTGGTGCCTCCGCTCGAAGAAGATGCATCACCTGTTGGTAGCCACCGAAGGATTTGCGTGAAACTATCCATCATATCGTTCCTTTTTTGCATGAGGACTTCCTCAATCAACAGTTTGAAAGGCTCTCATGTCCTGTCATCTTTCTTTTCTCCTTATGTGAGAGGTCACTTTGGTGTGCGAGAGCTATTGTCCTCAAGAGAAACAAGCTCGAGATCCAACTCTTTGTATTTTGACCTCGTTGGGGACATGCATTAAGACAACAAGGAGCATAACGCTTTGATACCACTGATCCATATTTTATGAGAAGAACAAAATGACTACATATTATTAACAGGTTCTTAACACAAAATAATAGAGATATAGTAAAACTAGTTTTCTGTTCAATAAGGAAATAATCTGAAACTGAAAAATGCAATAGAAACAAGCTTGTTGGAATGGTGGTGGTTTATCTCTAAGAAGAGATGTGACGGCTGAGCTCATTCGCAATAAGATGATTAAAATGAGGCTCTGAAGGAATTTTTACAATAAAAAAAAATGTCAAAAACCCTAGACATCCAAAACCCTAACCCTAGGGAATGAAGCGCCAAAAGTCATGTGGGCCCCGTTTGGGTAAGTTAGTACATCAACTTCCGGGGGTCTTAACTTTTGCATACGATCTTCGTTTTAGGTGTGTGATAGCTTTTTGGAAAGGTATTATCGAGACTATTAATTGTAGGAATATCAATCATGCCTTTGACTATAATTGAGAGGATGTATCTCAAAAAACATTCATTTAGGCCCTCAAAATGGCCCCGAAAGTTAAAACTGCTAAAAATAGTAAATTTCCAAAATTGTCAGAAAATTGTTTTGAGCCAGTTGGAAAAGGTGGGTGGCCACAAATATCCACCTAGATCAGTTCTATAAAAAAAAAAAAACATGTTTGTATAGAAACCTTCTTGACTCGCCATGTGTGGTCCCAAGATCTACCTTCCAATGGTTAGATTGTTTATGAAGGAACCTGGTCTAATACCAATTGTTGAGCACACAATCATACTGAGATGGGGGTTGAATCAGTGTAAGGATATATTTTTATTTCAACATTCATAAACCATCATGAACATAATGAAGAAATCACATAAATACAATAACCAGAAGACACAATATTTAATATGGAAACCCTTTCGAGAGAAAACCAAAAAACAATCTTATTATATCATGTTAAGATTACATTCATAGGAAGGACCAACATCTAAGGTTCTCCAGTACCAATTGGAAGGAATATCCAACTCCATGATTTACCAGTACCGACTGGAAGGAGGAACCAACCTCCTGGATTTACCAGCTCTAATGGGAAGGAAGCACCCACTCCCTGAAACACAGGCACCAATCTATTGAATGAAGACTCCAATATTCCTTTTTGTTCATAAGAAGCAAACTACAAGACACATCAGTCCCCTTCTTTTTTTGTATACACCGACCTATAGGAGACACCAATCCCCTCTTATTTTTCGTAGGCACCAACCTACAGGAGACATCAACACCCTTTGCTTCTTCTGTCTTCACAAACTTTGCTCTTTGTTATTTACTTCTTCATTCATTGGATCTGCTCTGCATTCTTTACTTCTTCTTTCGTTGCATCTGCTCTGTGTTCTTTACTTATTCTTTTTCTAGATCTTCATTGTCCCTAGATTTTTCTTCTTTCACATGATCTACTTACCTTTTTCTCCTTATTATCTCACCATATCTACTTGGATCTCACTCCATCTGTTTTCTCTCTGTCTTAACATATAGTCTTTCTTCTTCTTCAATTTATGCCTTTAATCTACATTCTTCTTAATTCTTCTACTTTCTCTCTTTAGCTTTCATTTTCTTCCTCTTTCACTTCTTCTACACTATCCTTTATATTTCTTCTTTCTTCACCTTAGATCTCTACTCACTCCTTTTTTCTTTGTCGGATTTATTTTCTTCAATGCTAGATCTGATTTTCGTGAATATATATAATTGTCACTCCCTGAATGATGTTTTATCATCATACCTCAAATGATATCCACATAAATATTACATTTTTCACTCACATCCCCATTTTTATATAACCCTCTACTTTATTTATACTTTTCCATAAGTTTTATATGAAAATTCAAGACTTTTGTTAAATAATAATTGATTTTAACCCTTTTTAATTTTTAATTCATTGTTTACCACTTTTACCCTTTTTCCCTAACTCCACTTCACTTTTACCTTTTTCTTTAATCCACTTTCATATTTACTCCTCTTTTATGTAAACTCCACTTCCACCTGACTTTTCAACTTTTGTTATTTATTAAAGTAATATTTATATTTAATCCACTTTTTCTTTTACTCCACTTTTATATAAACTTTGTTTCCACTTAACTTTTCCACTTTTCCAGTTAACCTATGACATGTATTTGATCAGTTACTAAATTTTGACATTGGTGACAATATTTTATTCAACAAAAAGAAAGCTAGTGCATGCAATCTTTCCTTCATTGTGCAATATTGTAGTTGGCAATGAACTTTTTCTTGTACTAGAAGGAAATCTATTGAGTGTTAGGTTTCATTCAAGATGGAATGTTATTATTGGCGATTTTCTTGTTCTTGGACTAGAAATAAAGATAGAGGACGCGATCATTCGTTCACGGTGGAATTTTTTGTCGACAATGCACTTGTGCTTGGCCCAAAAGGAAAGATAACATGCACTAGCTTTCATTTATGGTGCAATGTTGTTGTTTGAAATGAACTTGTGTTTTTTCTAGAAGGAAAGCTATCAGGCACTAAATTTCTCTCACAGTGCAATGTTTCGTTGAAAATGTTTCTGCTTGTTTTAGAAGGAAAGCTAGTAGGTCCTAGCTTTCCTCAATGCAATGTTGTTGTTGGTAATACTTTTGTGTTTTCTCCAGAAGGAAATATTTCCCTTAGCATGCAATTTTGTTGATGGAAATGCTCTTATTATTTTACTAAAAGGAAATCTAGTGAGCACTATGTTTCCTCCACAGTGGAATGACGTTGCTTGAAATGCACTTGTGATTTTGCAAGAATAAAGCTATCATGCACTAGATTCCCCCCACAGAGGGATGATGTTGTTTGAGATGATTTTTTTCTTCTGAAAGAAAGTAATCTAGCATGAACTATCTTTCCCGTGCAATGGGATGATGTTGCATGGAATGTTCTTGTTCTTGTGAAAGAAGGAAAGTTAGAACCCGTTACTTTTCCCCCGGAGTGGGATGATGTTATTATAAATGCACTTTTTCTTATGCATGGAGGAAATATAGCACATGCTATCTTTCCCCCATAGTGGAATGATGTTGTTTGAAATGCACTTCTGTTTGTACAAGAAGGAAATATAGAAGGTGCTATATTTACCTCACAGTGAGGTAATGCTAATCAAAATGCGCTTGTTATTTTCTAATAAGGAAAACTAGCACGATCTAACATTCCCCCATAGTGGGATGATGTTTTTCGAAATGAACCTATGATTGTGGAAGAAGGAAAGATAACATTTACTAGATTTCCCCCACAATGGGATGATGTTGTTCAAAATTTCCTTATGGTTGTGCAAGAAGGAAATCTATCATGTGATAGATTCCCCCCATAATGGGATGATGTTGTTTGATATATGTGTGTTCTTGTGAAATAAGGAAAACTACCACATGGTTTTTTTCCTCGACAATGAGATGATGTTCAAAATGACCTTGTTCTTGGTGCATGCCTATTTTGGAAAGAAGGATCTATTTTGGGTGTATACCTAATTTTGAAGAAAAGATCTATTTTTGGAGCGCACATCTTAAGAGGCAGAAAAGAAGCATGTAGAAAAAGAAGGAAAAACAACATGCAGGGGGAAAAGAAACATGGCACGCATGCAGACATGCCTAACCATGTTAGGTTTAGGGTTTTTGACAAAGATTGTAATGGCTATAAGCTAGTAGAGTAGTATAAATAAAGACCCAGGAGGTATAGGTTAGAGTTTGGTTTGGAAGCTGTTGATTATAATGAGTTTTGTTATGGTGATTGTGTTAAAGTGGAATAAGATAGTCTTTGAGGGTTAGGTCATAAGATTAGAATCCTGGTGTGATCCAGTCAGCCTTCCATAGGGTACTTACCCTCATTTTCAATTGTAACCCTGAAGATGTAATGTGTGCAGTGCAAATTTTGCAGTAGAATAAATAAAAGAGAAGAGAAGCTAAATATTTGTGGACATAGCCCTGGGATGGGATAAACCATGGTAAAATATTGTGTTCCATGTGATCATTAATGAATATTTTTACTATTATTTTAATCATTAGCTCAATAATGAATGGTTAAAACTAGTTATAACAACATGCATGCATAGGTTTAAAGATGAATGAATCATATAAGTATATGAATGATTAATGATAATGATGTACAAGGAAAATGCTCTAAACAAAATCCCCACTCACTGCTACACTGTGAAAACTTGAGCATTGCAGTCTCCCATAAAGTTATCTTAGGTAAGACTGTGATGTGCACAACATTCCCTTCTGGTTTACCAGGAGGGTCAATAGTTTTTAGGGTTTTATTGGAAACCTATTTGAGATCAGAACCTGGGTCAGCCCAAGTAGCCAAAAAATGGTTCGGTTTTTGGTTGGAACTGCACAAGATTAAGGGGATGGGATCTGTGGAACAAAAGCATGGAGGATGAAATAATAGAAGGGAATGTTCGGGCCATGGAATCCAGTGAAGGTAGAGATTTAAAGATGGTTTAGGACAAAGGAACTTGATTTTGAATAGAAGAAAAAAAGAAACCCTAAGTTGACACCGCACAAGTATCTCGACAAATATGTGTTTAACGACTTGCATGAGGAATTTTTTTTTTATTTCCCACATTTTTTCTAGTAGTAGTTATTGAGTTTGAATGAAAACCACCCTACGAACCAGATCAGATAGCTAGAGTGGCATCCTGTGGATATCATGCAACTACAACAAGTTAATAACAAATTCACGTGCGTAGTAGATTTCTGGTTACACAATATTGTTGTAGGGTTTATTACCGAATTTTTAGTAGAGACTACGAACTCCTACACCACTGAAGAGAAGGATTTTCTAAAGGGACCTAGAGGTAGGTACATCATATCATTGTATACTTCAATCAAGATTTTATTGTATGACAAAGGTGTGATGACCATGGAATCAGACAACTAAAATTCCCTGAGCGCATGGGGGAAGGGGGGAAGCACTAATAGGAGGTTGAGATATGGACAAGGAGATGGATAAGGGGAAAAAGAAGGAGGTCGTGGACCCAATCATGATGTAAGAGGAACAAATAAATAAGATAATGGGGAAATATGGAAATACATGCAACATAAGACCTTACCAATATAAGATGAATAAAGAGAAGAGGGCCATAGTCGATAGAGAGGGCTTGGCGAGTGATGAAGAAGAGCTAGAGGATCTTTGGTTTGTGGAGTAGATTAAGGAAATCTTGCGCACAACATACAAAAGGAAAACAAGAGGTCTAGGGTTAGGAATAGAAGGAAGAACTCCAGTCTAGATCGTCGTCAGTGTGGAAACTATAACCCCATGTGTGACTAATACACCTGAAAGAACATCAACGTTTAGATAACTGAATTTTAGTGGAAGAGGAGCAACACGACAAGTGTCCAATGAAGGAAAATAAATTGTGGGAGCAATTTTAGGAAGTAGCAGTCAATTATTTACACCACACGGAAATAGTAGTTCAACATAATTCAAAAAGGTGGGACAATATCCTACGATACGATTACCATAATTTCAAGGAGAGGCATTAGAAGACCCTGAAAAGCATTTGTTCATCTGTGAGAATATCTAGGAAGAAAATCAGATCACATATGAGAATATAAATATCGTTTAGTTATCTATCACATTAAGACAATGTGTGTTGGACTAGTACATGAGCCTGGATGTAAAAAATCCATAAGGAGTACCAAAGACTATTGCAGATGTGAAAAAACTATTGGTAAACGAGTTTCAGAATCCAAGCTCAGAATACTGGTACATGAATGAAATGGTTGAAATTAGGAAGAAACTAGGTGAGTCTATTTGGGATATTGATCAGAGGTTAAAATGTTTGAAAGGTAAGTTGAAATATTTAAATACTCACTTGCAACATAGGCATTTATTTGTGAACTCATTTTTACCACACTTGAAGTATCCTTTGAGATAGAAAAAGTTCCAAAATCAGGCAGAGGGTCTGTAGGTAGCCCTGCAACTGGAAGAAAACCAACATCAACAGATAGATCAACAATAAAGGAGTTGAAGGAGGATTTGAATAATCTGACATTTCAATTGAACTAGAATAAGGGAAAAGAGAAAATAGAAGTTGTTTGGTGTACACTATGCAGGATAGAAAGACATCATAAGAAAAAATGTCCAATTTTTGCGCAATATTTGGAAGCAGGGGTGCCAAACCCCTTTCCAACAAGAGGACCATGGTTTGATATTTGTAAGATGCATGGGAATGATCCATATCATTGTCCAATGATGCAAAAGTATAAGACAATACCAAAAAGTTTGTATTTCAATTTTTTCAAATGAGTAGGTCATGATGATAAGGAATGTAGAATGTTGGAACTGATGAGAGAAAGAACTTCAAACACTTAGAGGGAGGAAGAGAAAATGATGATAGGGAAAGTTGCACCTCATTTCAACTAGGTTCCACCACCATACAACAATGTGCAGTTGTAGTACAACAATGTGCAGCCATAGTATAAACCTTGGCAGTATAACCAAGTACCCTAATACAATGCACAACGAGGAGATTGAGATGGATACAGAGGTGGAGGAGGAGGCGGAGAATGATTTGGATGGGACATAGGGAGATTAGTATGCCATAACTTCCAACAAACAGAACATTATGCAAGGGATTGTCCACTTCCACCTGCGACATGTATGTATTTTCACGTATCATACCACAACACAGAAGACATCCCAACACTCTTAGGAAAGATTCAAGATTCAAGAAAACAAAACAACCAAAATTTCCAGTGGATTTCTACAAAAGCCAGGGATGATGGTAAAATCATCAATATTGTTACTCGAGGAGGATCCAAGACAAGAGAGGACGCATCCAAACAAGATCCAACTCAATACTAATGGGTCAAGAAGAATCTTGAGCCACATATGTATTTTGACGTGTGGAAAGAAAAGGAAACATTTAAGGAGGCCAGAAAGGATATTCTCAAGTAAAACATTAATTCTACATCAGTTGCACAACAAAATCATTACCCACCAATGTACAAGATGCCATATTCAATGGACCATACCACTAAAGGACAACATTTATAGCAAGTAATTACCATAAAGACTTTTTTGCAATCTTCTATTAAGTTATTTAATGATCCATCATTTGTTAAAGTATTACAAAATCTGCTAGAAATATGTAACATGGAGGTAGAATGGAAGTTAGAGCATAAAAATTTCAATCATCTACATACAAGAAGATGGACAAGAAGAGAATTCAGGTTGAATGCCAACATTAGGGATTTAAACATGGTAGATATTATACTAGATTTAGGGTTTCAAGTAAATTCCTTTCCTATGAAGAAATGGTTGTGTATCGACGAACCCACATTAGGCTATTCACCTGTCAAATTGAAACTAGAAAATCAACACATGATATTACCAATTAGAAGAATTAAAAGTGTGACAATAGATTTGGATGGAGTGTGCACGGTGGAAAATTTTGAAGTGATATAGATAGCAGATGGAACAACACCTTACCCAACAATACTTGGATTGGATTGGGAATTTGATAATCATGTTGTTATCAACCTGAATACAAGGAAAATGAATTTTGAATCAAGTGAATATCGATTTATTGCACCATTGGATCCTTCAGAAGGAGAAAAGTTTGTAGAGGCGACTTGTTTGGATTTGGAAGAAATAAATCAGTTATATAGAACCATTGTGTGAGAAGACAATTATGTCAACCCAAATGCAAATGGGTTACTTAGTTGGAAAATCATTTCATCCTATGCTTCAGACTAAGACACGAGTTTGAATAATTGGTAGAAACAACTACATGAAGTCTCCACAAGGAGGTGCGCAAGAATAGACTATGCAATAAGTTGGGTAGGCACATAAATAAGAGAGCCTCCCAGTTTTCATGGGTTGAATGACTTAGAGGAATTCTTGAAAAAATATGAGGAGGAAGTGTTGGAAAATCAGAGGTTGTTAAACCTGGATATTTCACTCAAGGAAACACCTGCAATATGGTGGGGCTCGCACAAATAAACAATCTAGGACTAGTATCAGTGTAAATGACTACTCGCATTAGATTTTGCACAGAATAGGGGAGAACTATAGTGCAGAAGTATGATGAGTGAGGAACACCATTGGAACACCTATAGAAATGCAAAACACAATGTAGGATAGCGCCACCAGAGGAATGGACTCATCACTTTATTCACACATTAGAAGGGATCCCATGGAACTAGTACATAAACTAGGAGATGCATAGAGGCACTACAGAATGGACATGATTATAGTAGAATTTTGTAATAACCTTCTCATTCAAGCATGAGAACACCAACATTGATTCAATTCTGAAGATGATAAGGGGATTGATATTTTTTTATGAACTAGAGGTATAAATTATAGTAGAATATCAACAACAGAACAAACATATATAAAAAGAGTTACTCTCATGTTATCATGTTGAAGAGGAAGCACCAGATGAAGATGATCTACTCAACATTTAGATCATAGAGATTGAAGGAGAGAGAGAGGTGGAAGGTACATCTCTAGAGTCAAAATCCTTTTTTGCACCAATCAAAGTCAATAAAGTCAACATTGGCATGAATGAGAATCCTAAAATGGAAAGTATTGGAGACTATTGGGATGAGAAGACCCTAGAAAGGATAACAGAGTTATTGCACGAATATAGTGACATGTTTCCAGCAAACTTTACAGAGATGAAAGGCATGGCAGGTGAGCTAGGTGAGATGAAGATGCCCCTAAAACTAGAGGCTATACCTATCAGAAAGAGACCTTATAGGATGAATCTAGTGCATAAGTAGAAAGTGAAAGAAGAAATTGACTGAATGTTGGAAGTTGGCATCATAGAAGCATTAGAGGAATATGAATGGATCATCCCCATGGTAGTCCATGAAAATAAGGAAGGGGAGATAAGGATTTGTGTATATTTGAGAAAAATCAATGATTCTTGCTTACATGATCCTTTCCCTACCCATTTTATAGATGAGGTCTTGGAGAATGTAGGAGGCCAGAAAGCATATTCATTCACAAATGGATTCTCAAGTTACCATCAGATAAAAATAGCTCCAGAGGACAAGTATAAGACTACTTTTTCTACAGAATGGGGATCCTACCAATATATAGTTGTGCCCTTTGTATTGAATAATGCACAAAAAATATTTTCAAGGGTAGTAATAGATTATTTTAATGAATTTATACATCAGTTTCTAGAAGTATATCTAAATTATTGGATTGTGTATAGTCTTTTGAAAGACCATGTAGAAGTTTTAAGACTAATGATGGAAAGATGAAGGCAATGTCAGATATCATTAAACATTAAGAAATTAATTTTTGGTACACCTTTTGGGATATTGTTGGGACATATAGTGTGCAAACATGGTTTATTGGTTGACCCTACCAAGATTGTTGTTATTGTGAAGTTACGACCACCAAAGTTAGCGCGTCAATTAAGAGCCACACTGGGACATACAGGATACTAGAGGAAGTTTATAAAGGAGTATGCATAGATTATTGCACCAATGGAAAATCTATTAAAAACAGACACTAGATTTTAGTGGAATGTGGATTATCAGCAAGGATTAGATACTCTAAAGGAAACAATGGTGAAACCACCTATATTAGCTTTTCCATATTGGGAAAATGCATTTCATGTGCATGTAGATGCATTGACAATAGCACTTGGATCAATTATGGTGCATCCAGGACTAGGGGACTTAGACCATCCTATAGAATTTTCAATTAGGAAGTTTTCAGAATCTAAGAAAAATTAAAACACCACAAAAAGAGAAGGCTTATCCATGGTATATGCACTTCATAAATTCGAGAATTATTTATTTGGTAAACATTTTAAAATGTTCATAGATCATTTTTCCCTCAAATATCTAGTCAATGAGCCAGTGTTTGGGGGGGGGGATCTGTAGATGGTTGTTATTATTCCAAGAATTTTATTTTGAATTAATAGTCAAACAAGGGAATATGAATGTAGGACCTAATCACTTGTCAATGATAAATAATGGAGAAGAACCTACTAACTTGGAAGAAAACTTCCCTGATGCACAATTATTTTCAATACATTTAGTTGATAAATACTTCATTGATTCCATTGAATTCTTAAGTACAGGAGTTGCACCACAAGAGTTCAGTACTGTGCAAAAGAAAAATATGGTAGTCAAATCTACAGACTATCAACTCATTGTAGGCCATTTATACAAGATGGGCACAGAAAACATTTTGAGAAGGTGTTTATTGGAACATGAACGACCTAGGGTTTTAGCAGACGCTTATGTAGGTATAGCTAGAGGACACTATACAGGTAAAGCTATCGTGCAGAAGGTATTGCGTGTAGGTTTATGGTGGCCATTAGTTCATAAATATGCCAAGGAATATTTTCAAAACTGTGATGTCTATTAAAGGGTTGAAAAACACAACATGAGGGATGAGATGCCCCTAATACCACAAGTAACTCTCCAGGTATTTGACAAATGGGAAATATATTTTTTCAGACCTATTAACCCACCAACAAGAAGGTCAGTATCTAGATATATCATTACTTCCACCAAATACTTAACCATATGGACAGAAGAAGCACCAGTCAAAGATTGCGATGTAGAGACAACATTGTACTTCTTATTTGAGAAGGTGATCACTAAATTTGGATGTCCCAGGATTTTGATGAGTGACCAAGGAGCCCATTTTATTAATAGTACCATCAAGGCTAGGACTGAGGAGTTTGAATTCTATCACGAGAAGAGTACACCATATCATCCTCTCGCAAATGAGACAGTAGAAGCTTTCAACAAGATTTTGGAAAATGCGTTGACTAAGAACTACAATGTTAATAGGGATGATTTGGATTTGAAATTACCAACAGTACTATGGGCATGCAGGACCACATACAATAAGTTGATAGGATAGACACAATTCAAATTGGTGTATGAACAGGAAGTAGTGGTGACATTAGAATTTCTAGCACCCATCCTACGTGTAGTAGCAATTACCAATATATTAGAAAGAGGCACAACATAGGAGAGTTTAAGTCAACTGGTGGAAATTAAAGAAGACATGATTCTGGAAGAATTTCACCAAGAGGTACAGAAGGGAAGGGATAAGGCACGGCATGACAGACACATAAAAAAGAAGAGCTCTAAGGAGGGAGACCTAGTTCTTCCCTATGACAACAAATTTTTGCAACAACCTAGTAAGTTCAAAATACATTAGATAGGGCCATATGAAGTAAAGACTATTACAAATGGAAGATATGTGCAGTTAAAGGACTTGGGAGGAACAAAACTGAAAGGAATGGTGAATGGTAGTTGATTGAAACTATATAGTGACATTCGACCTACTAACTCTTAGTAATTACAGTGAAATAAGAAACTCATGTATATAATGCACTATAGTATATATTAGGAAAGAAAACTGATAAAAGGAAATAAAAAGTAGAAAAATAAGAAAAATAAATAAACAAGAAAAATACAAAAAGAGGTAGAAGTTGGTTGAACAACAAGAAAGTGGGAAAAATTCACGCACAACAACTACTGCGAAAACATAGACAAATAGCGCACAAGAAAAATTGAACTGGGAACAAATGCACAAAAAAATTGAAAAATAATTATGACCAGGTCTATAAAATGCAGAAAACATGGGTTAGCTCGACACTTAGTTATTTTTTAGCACAAAGTGAGATAGAAGCATGTGCCCTAGGTGTAATTGTGCAAAGAAGAGAGAAAGTGTTCAAATCAGATAAAACATGACACCACCAAAGTTTGGCACTCCAGGGAAGTATGTACGGGTTACTTAATAGGGCCAAAGGAGGAAGGATGATCCGGATGGATGTTGGTGGCCTCCCACCTATTCCAACTGGCTCATTTTGGCAGTTTTTTCCTAGTTTTCGAGTCCCTGACTTTTGTGGTCGTTTTGAGGCCTTACACAGTGTTTTTAGGGCTCTCCATAGTCAAACTATAGACGGAGTCAAATGTTTAGGCCAACATGTGTATTCCTCGAATAGACATTTCCAATGGGCTATCGTGCACCTAAAACAAAGATAGTATGCAACAGTTACGACCCCGAGAAGTTGATGTACTAACTTACCCAAACAGGGCCCACATGACTTTTGGTGCTTCATCTCCTAGGGTTAGGTTTTTAGATGTCTAGGGTTTTTGACATTCCTTTTTATTGTAGAAAATCATTCAGAGCCTCATTTTAATCATCTTCTTGTGAATGAGCACATCCATCACATATCTTCTCAGAGATAATCCGCCACCATTCTAGCAAACTTGTTTTTCATTGCATTTTATAGTTTCAGCTTATTTCCTTATTGAATAGAAACCATTTTTAGTGTATATATGTTATTCTGTGTTAAGAATATTTTGATAATAATATATATTCATTTTGTTATTCTCATAAAATCCGGATCAGTGGTATCAGAGCAGTCGCTCCTTGTCATTCTTAATGCATGTCCCCAACGAGGTCAGAGTACAAAGAATTGGGTCTCGAGCTTTTTTCTCTTGAGGAAAAAAGATATCGCACACCCAAACGACCTCTCATGGTGGGAGAAAAGAAATAAACTGGGACATGAGATCCCTTCAAAATGTTGCTTGAGGAATCCCTCATGCAACAGAGGAACGAGATGATGGATAGTTTTGCGCAAATACTTCGGTGGCTACCAACAAGTGATGCATCTTCCTCAAATGAAGGTGCCGCCCCCTTCAAGGTACAAATCAACTTCGATATTCCTATATTTGAAGGTCAGATAGATGAAGATGTTGTATACAAATGGTTGAATCTTCTAGAAGGGTACTTCTCTTTCCATAACTTCTCGAATAGAGAAAAGATCACTTTTGAGCTCCTTAAAGTCATTCCCCATGTTAAGGATTGGTGGGAAACTTTATGTGAGCAAAAGGAAATAGAGGAACCCTCATTATTTACATTCATGGTCACCCGAGAGTCCTTTAGGGATGTTATTAAGGAACAATACTACCCTGTTAGAATTTATGACGACTTGTAGACAAAATGAACCACATTGTGATGAGAAAGAGACCAAGTAGTTCCCTAGTGCACAAATATATTCCATACCTTGCACACCAAGATGGATATCAAGGATTCTTAGCGACATCTGGTGCTCAAGTATCGCGACGGTCTGCATAGATATATATAGGATGAAATGGAGTTTCTAGACATCTCATCCTTGGGCACGACCTATCGATATGTCATCAAAATCGAGTAGAAGCTCAAACAAAAGACACGGAAATTTGGGCCTTAGAACCCCTCATAAGAAAAGCCAGGAAAGGTCAGACCCAACCCGCAGAAAAAGGGATAGAGAAAAGATGGACGAACTTAAGACAACCAATCTAGGCCACAAAAAAAGGACACTTGAAAGGCAAAGAAAGATACCGAGAAGTGGTGAAACTTCCATAAGAGCCCCTAGCATAACACTGTTGATTTCCGCTCAAAGTAATTACTGGTGGCTGAGGTGAAATCCTCTTAATCATATGTCAGTTCCGAATCTCAGTCAAAACCAGAAAGGTGGAGATGGATCATTGACGTAGAACCTAGTGGTACCATTACTACCACCAAGCTCTAGCCCAGTGAGCCAGATGAGATAGAGGAAGGAAAGCGCCTTTTTCATTCATAAATGTGGGTGAAAGGTACCACACTTCACTTCATCATTGATAGTAGTATCCATAAGAACCTCATCTCAGTAGAGGTTTTCAAGCGAATTTCCCTTCCGACAATGTCGCACCCGCAACCCTACACCATCGAATGGCTCCGCCAAGGAAGTGACATCCACGTCAGCCAACAATGTCGCCTATCATACGACATCAATCCCTTCAAATACTAGGTATTGTGTGATGTTTCCCCTCTCAAAGTTTGTAATGTTATTTTGGGGAAACCATATTTATGGAAACGTCATGTTGTATATGAGTCTAGGCCTCACAGTTTTATTATTACTTTGAACAAGAAATTTTACAAGATACCCAAGGTACTCCCACCTAGTGCTACTTCCTTGATCTCTTCCAAGAAATGCAGGAAGGGCATCTCTTAGACGGGGAAGTTTTTCCTCTTCATGATTCTCTCTTAGAATGAGAGAAACATCGCAACCACATCTAGAGTCTCCACAGTCTCCCTCTCCACACAACAAAAGAAAGTGGATAAGGTCATGGAAGAATACTCAAATATCTTCTCCTCACTTATCGAGGTACCTATGCACTATCAGGTCAAGCACCCCATCAATCTAACCCCCAACGCACCACTTCACAATGGGCCAGTCTACCATCACTCTCTATTAGATAATGAGGAGATCAAGAGGAATATCCAAGAACTTCTCCAAAATGGGCACATATGTCCCATCTCATCACCTTGCGAAAGCCCAATCGTGTTGGTATAGAAGAAATATGGAACCTAGCGACTCTACATTAATTATCAGTCCCTGAATACAATCATAGTCAGAAATGGGTACCTGATTCCCCGAATCGATGATCTCCTTGATCAGCTCATGGGGTCCAAATACTTCAGTAATATTGATCTAAATTCTGGCTACCACTAACTCTTGATAGAGCAGATAGATTTATGGAAGATCTTCTTCACATCAAAGGATGGTCTTTTTGAATGGTTGGTCATGCCCTTTGGCTTGAAAAATGATCCAGCCACTTTCATGAGAATGATGGACGATATCCTGCAACCATTCACCAATAATTTTGTAGTGGTGTATCTGGATGGAATCCTCATTTACAGCAAGACTTGGGTAGAACACTTGCATCATATTTTGTAGGTTCTGCAAACCCTCTGACAACACAAGCTATACACCAACTTGGAAAAATGATCCTTCGGCATGGACATGGTACATTACCTAGGATACATCATTTATCAAGATGGCGTACATGTGGATCCAGCTAAGATGCAAGTCATACATGACTAACCAGCCCCAAACACACTCACTAAGCTTCAGAGCATATTGGGCCTTAACAATTTCTACCGCAGGTTCGTGTTGGTATTCTCCCATATTGCATGGGCCCTTAGCCAAGTAACCAAGGGTGGTGGTAAGGAAAAATTTGTGTGGGGTCGGTCCCAAAAACAAGCGTTCAATGATTTTAAGAAGCACTTGTGCTCATCCCAGTACTTTCACTACCAAACTTGTAGCAAACCTTTGAGATCGAGACAAATGCTTTAGACCATGATTTTATCGTCATTCTCAGTCAACATGGCCACCTCATGGCCTATCATAGTGAGGCACTATCATATGTTGTCTTTAAGTACCTTACTTATGACAAAGAAATGCAATCCATTGGTCAATCCTGCCGCCAGTGGAGAAATTACATTCTTGGGAAGGAGATAGTCATCCACATTGATCAGAAGGCATTGCATTTCATCTAGATACAAGAAAAATTGTAGAATGATTGCCACCAGAAGTGGTCCACATACTTGCAGTAATCTCACCTCAACATCAAGTATAAAAAAGGAATCACCAATTGTTTCGTTGATTTCCTCAATAGACCGTCGGTTGTGACACTCACCATAGTGCTAAACGCTTGCGTCCATGAGACCTCTGGATGGACCCAACTCTATGAGACAGACCCAGACTTCACCACCACCTACCAAATGTTGGGCGCAAACTGTTGATTAAGGTTAGTTGTCATTGATGTCAACCCTTGAAGAAAGACCCGTAGCACAAAGGTTTGGGTAATGGACCCAATAGTGTTTGATGTAAATATGACTCGTTATTGTTTTGTCATGGTTGATAACAAGTGAATATGGATGAACTCCAAAGTGGTCCCCTTATGGTGAAAGCCCTCACGGG
>CBVK0100286099.1:0-23432 GCA_900067695.1 Picea abies | reverse complement strand
AATACAACATAACCGTTTTAGTTAAAAAAAAAAAAAATAGGGGGAGGAGAAGAAACCTTACCAGGAGATTCAGCCACAGGCACACTCGAAGGTGAATGGGCCACCTCTTCTACAGTTTCTTGGGGAGCCAAAGGTGTTTTCGTAGTGATGGGATTCCATGGAGAGGCTGGCAGTGGGTCTGATAGACGCATGTTCTTGTATTTGGAATCGTCGCCATAGTTCTTCTTTGTCTAATGAGAATTTCCAGAGCGTGGCAGATTATGAGGGAGGAAGCTGGTGTTATCTGCAGGAACGATCGGTCCCAGCGAGGATGCCGAGGGGGGAGATGTGACGTGAGATGACCAAATGTCAATCCTGGGAAAGGGGTCAACCGAATAGTCCAGAAGTTCCTCCTCTCCATAAGGAAAACCTAGCCATCCAAAACGGCAGACCTACCGAATCAGCCTTCCAATCAAATCTTTTTTTTAATTAATATGTATTAAAATAGGAAAAAATATTAAAATATTGAATTTTTATTAAATTTTTAAATATTTATTTAAGTAAAAATGATTTAAATATATTTTCTTTATCACTAAAATTAAATTAAAATGATTAATTTAAAATTACAAACAGTATTTGTATATTTCATATGTTTTATATTTTCTTTTACAATGATTGGTTTGTTTTCTTCCTTCAACTCTAACTCTTTACTATTGCCGCCATTTCCCTCTTCTTTTTCATTTTTACTCTTCTTATATTTAATCTTGCACTCTGTATTTTAATTGTATATGAGTAAAATATAATTCTATAGTAGCATTAGTTTAATGAGAGAAACAATGTAATTTATAACAAAAAATAGTAGAAATGTGTTATATATTTATATATAGTTATGTTATGATAGAGAAATGTGTTATATGTTTATTAGGGATTTGATTGGTAAAGTCTACAGAAATATACATACTCTAACCCCTTCTAAATTTGAACTTCTGACTACTTAGAAGGAAATACATATTCTTAACCATTAGACTCACTCAATATGTATCACCTAACAAAATGAGCAAATTACACTTGTTTTTTAATAAATTTTACAAACCGATAAAAGTGAGAATATATATAGAAAATAAAAATAATAATAACAAAATACATTAAAATAAACTCATTTTCAGCATCAAACTTTTAATCATTTATATATTTATATTTAACATGTTTAAACATAATTATCTATATTATATTGAACAAACCAAAAGTTAAAATGATTTTTATGGTAATTTATTCACTTATAAATTTACTTAATACTTTTGGAAGAAGGAGATTTTTTCCCAACCTATATTAAAATATTTAAAGAAAATATTTAAGAAAATTCCTTTTTTATTTTATTTTTTGGAAATTTTAAATATTTAAGTTGTTTTAAAATCGATAGAAACTTTTTAAAGAATAAATAAATAAACTCAATTTTTCATTTAAAAATAAATTTAAGTGAAGCTTAACATCTATCTTTATCTTTAAATAATAAAGCTCAACACCTATCTTTAAAGAATAAATAGATAAACTCAACCTTTTAAATTAAAAATATTGAACAAACCAAAAGTTAAAATGATTTTTATGGTAATTTATTGACTTATAAATTTACCTAATACCTCTTATATATATTTTGGAAAAAGGGAATTTTTTTTCCAATTATTATTAAAATATTCAAAAAAATGTACTTTAAATTGTTTTAAAAATGATGAAAAACTTTAAAAAATAAATAAATAAACTCAACTTTTTCATTTAAAAATAAATTTAACTAAAGCTTGACACCTACCTTTAAAGAATAAATAGATAAACTCAAGCTTTTCACTTAAACTCTATATCATGATGAACAAACTTAAAGTTAAAAAGTATTTTAATAAAAAATATCCTCTCATAAATTTACTTAATTCTTATGTGTGTTAATAACCACCTCCTATCAAAGAGAACTAAAACATTATAACTAACAACTTTGAGTGAAGCATTTTCTCAAAATTTTAATTATTCAAATTGTTTTAAAATGGATTTTGTTCTTTAAAAAATAAATAGATAAATTTAACATTTTCATTTAATAATAAATTTAACTCAACTTTGACACTTACCTTTTTCATTTAAAAAAAAATAACTCATCTTAACATCTACTTATCTATGTCATACCGAACAAATTCAAAGTTAAAAACAATTTTAATAAAATATATTCACTCATAAATTTACTTAATTCTTAGATGTGTTAGTAACCACACTCTGGATTAAGAAAAAAGAAAAACAAACTTTAAAAAATAAATAGATAAATTCAACCTTTTTTACTTAAAAAAAAATTTAACTAAACCTTTACTTACTTTTAAATATCTTTAAAATATAAATAAATAAACTCACTCTTTTCACTTAGAAATAAATTTAACTCAACCATGCTCATCAAGTTAATAATAAAAAAATTAAAAAAAAATTATTGTTTAATAATTTTAACTCATAAATTTTTTTTTAACTCAACCTTGAGTGACACATGCTCATCAAATTAATCATAAATAAATTTTAAAAATTTTATTATTTAATAATTTTAACTCAACCCCCTTCGACACATGTTCATCAAGTTAATATTAAATCGATTTTAAAAAGTTTATTATTTTAGGATAAATTGACTTTTTCAAATTTTAATAATTTAAGTTTTCTTAAAACTTCATAAACAAAGTTTCCATCCATCCCCAAAAAAATCTAATTTCAGATAATTTCCAACAATAAAATTTGCCAAAACTGATTAACTTAAATAAAAAAAATCTCTTAATTTAACTAGAAGAAACAGGAAAAACCCTAAAAACGGATTAATCAGAAAGAAGTTATTCCACAAATCCAAAACCCCGGTATTTATTGCCTATAAATTGGAGGGCCTGCTAGTGTATTGCAGTTTGACGCTTTTGTGGTCCAATCGTATGTACGGGATCGCCCATTTCCATTTTCTGCTGGTTATCTCAGACTTCTGCGCGTACATTATCCACGGTCTGGATTTTGTTTTAAAATGGATTTTGTTCTTTAAAAAATACGACAATTCCATCCCATGTTGGATCTGCTTTGATACTTTTGTTTTCTTTGATTTCCTGTTAATCTTATTGGGTTTGTGTTTTTTTTTATAATTCTGTGTGATTTGCAGGGAAAATGAGCTCCTTAGATCTGGTTGCAGATGAGGCGAAGCACCAGAGCGCAGCTGCCTGCACTGAAAACGCATCGTCGTCTCCACGCGTGGCTGTCCGCAAGGATCTTTCTGCCGTAGTGGCCTCCATGACCATGATGAAGAGATCGTTGTCCTCCGACTCGTTGTTGAGCACTGGAGTCAAGGCTTGTGTCTGCGCTCCCACCAAGCACCCTGGTTCCTTCCGGTGCCGTCTTCATCGCCAGTCTTCACTTCGTCATTCCCACGCCAACGATGATCCTATCGCTGCGCCACCGGCGGCCTCGATTCTCCAAGGAGCACCGACGCGCTCCGAATCTTGAAGGATCAAACCTGAAACTTATTATTATGATCGAAATTCACGGCAAATCCATCGAGAAATTGAGGTATCTGTATTTAGGTTTTTTCGTTTTTTAGGTTTTGTGGCCGGATCTTGTCATCATTAATGTCACCTTTGATTCCTATGGGCCAAAGAGCCAAAGAGGAGTCTCCATATGTAAATTTCATTCACAAAATCCATTGATAAATAAAGTTGATATGTAAATGCACTGGGTGTTTTATGTCATCTAATTGAATACGTTGGAAGGAGATAAGATTAGCGATTATTTCAAAGATGTCAGATACATTAGTAAAATTTATACTGTTAAAAAATCATATTGAAACATAGATCCATTGAAGTATTTAGCAGAGATTCACACTTTACGCAATCTATATAAGAATAATAATGGAAATGATTTTGGAAGTATATGAATTAATCTTCAAAGAAGAGTGGAATATCAGGCCTTTATTTTGTTTTGACTAACATGTTATCAATTCCACAAATCACCGACAGGGAATAGGCATTGGAAGTCCTGGTATAATAACCAAATATTAAATTGAACCTATCTTATTTTGACCAATAAGCTTTAAGTTATGTATTGATTTGAATATGTTGCACTATAAAACCTGAGTTTATTTGGATTGCAGATTAGGGCTGGAAACAAAGTTAACTATTTACGTTTTTTTATGTTTGAATTTACAATTTAGAAATTTATTTTTTTTGTGTGTAAACTGCATTGCATTTTGAATGTATAAATGAATTCAGTATGCTGAAATTTTTTTTGGGTATTTGGATTAAATAATTTTAGTCACTCAAGTCTGTAGATCCAACAATTTCTAACCAGATTTATGATAAAATTAAACAAAAAATATCCTTGAAAAAAAAAAAAAACTTAGAATGTTTAAACTACCACTATATTGTGAATGTTTAAACTACCACTATATTGTAAAAATATATACATTGTCCTGACTTTATATATATTTATTGCAAATTAGGCATCAACAACAAAATTAAGGGTTTACCTTTCTATTGTCTGTTGGATGCCCTGAATTTGGGATACAGATAAGAATCAGAGCTCTAACATTTAATATATATTGTGGACATATATGCATTGATAATAATCAGATCTCTAACATTTATTATATATATTGTGGAGATATATGCATCCATAAGAATCAGATCTATAACATTTATTATATATATTGTAAAAGTTATATATATTGTGGAGATATATGCATCGATAAGAATCATATCTGTAACATTTATTATATATGTTGTGGAGATATATCTGTAACATTTATAATATATATTGTGAAGATATATGCATTGTTGAATGTATCTACTGCATATATTGTAGTAATATATCCATTGTTAGATGTACATACAGATATTTAAGGATGCATATACTGAAATGCATGCAGTAAACACTACACATATAAATACTGTAAGAATATATCCATTGTTAGATGTATATACAGATATTTAAGGATGCATATAGTGAAATGCATGCAGTAAACACTACACAGATAAATACATCTGATTCACATATTATTATAACTCAACATATGTATTATTTAAACGTAGAAGTGATGGCTCGCAGCAAGTCAGCGAACCTGCAACAACGGTCGCTTAGCCGTTTAGTCACAATTCCAAAATTCTTAGTTTACCCATGGCACTAGAAATCAAAACCTCCATTACAGATAACATGAGAATTAGATAACTTTGATATTTCATAAGAGTGTTTTTAGTGCATTCCCTTCCTTTGAAGAAATGAATTTTATTCAATCCTGAATGCACCACAATTATGCTCTTTCAGAACAATCTTAAATTCCATTTCTACCTCCATTACTGCTATAGACCTTTTGACTCATAGAAAAGGTGAGAAGGCCAGAAATCAGAATAAAGCAATTAAGCCACTTGCTTGCAACAATGGATACAACCAACACAAGAGTCCTCGTTTTCTGGGGGATTAAAATGGCCTAGTATTTTTGTTAATTATTGCTGGTGAAGATCCAATGCATAAAGCCATGGGATTCTGTCACGGTTGCTTGCAAACGGTTTAGCCTACATTGTAAGTGTTCTTTCAAAGAAACATTTTTCGCAAGCTCCTATCCTAGCAACCTTGTATTTCCATCATTAGATTACACAAAGAGACAAGGTTTGGGCACCTGACTTTGCTCATCTAAAGAATTGGAAAAATCATAATATCTACAAATTTTGATAATCAAATAGGCACAGAAAAACAAATTGTTTTTTTAGACATGTGATTTATACAAATATATTATTGTTAAGGAAGTATTTGATGATATGTTTCATTTGAAATGTTTATGCCTAATGTGTGAGGAACTTGCTGCTTTCCTTAAGGTCTCAATACACGAGATTAAAATCTTAAGGATACAGTGTCAATGGTATTAAAGGAGTGCCAACAATTTCTCTTTTCTAAGGTAGGTTAGTTAGAACCTTCCCTATTTATCATAACTTTTCTCTCCATCAAAGTATTTTCTCCTTATCATAACCATTTCTTTCATCGATATCTTTCCTTTTTTTTAAACTTTCTTCCTTGTTTAGAGTTTTTCCTCTTACAAAAATCTTTCATTTAGTTCGTCCCTTCATCCATACATTTCCTTCTTGTTGGAACACTCTTCCTTCGTTAGAGTTTCTCGTCATGGAGAAATCATTCATTTTAGTTCATCCTTTCATTGCAGTCTTTCATCCTCGTGTGAACTTTCCCTTTTGTCGAGTATTTCATCCTCATCAAAACCTTTCCCATCAATGGGGTCTTTCCTCCTTGCTAAAACCTTTTCCTTCTTTAGTTAGATCCTTTCTCTTCATCATCGAAACCTTTCTCATTGGATTATTTCTCTTACTCAATTGTAACCTTTCCATTCTTTGAATTCTTTCTTCTTGATAGAATGAATTTGTTTTCTTCTTTTTGTTCCATTTGGACACTTCATTTCATCATAGCATTTTAATGGTTTAGTGTTAGAACAAATTCGATCATGTTTTCAATTTCCTCTATTGAAATAACTTCTCTTATTATGTCATCATCATTACTTTGGATGGATTATCATTTGGAATATCTTTTTCAATAGGATCATTTTTTATACATGCTTTGTTAGAACTAGCTTAGGACATGTTTGAAACTAGGTTAGGGTTATTGTTTGAACATGTCTTGTAGTAAGATGGTTATGTTGAAATTATTTATTCTAAATTGAGTTGTCATTCAACTTCCTTATTTCAAAGGAAATGGGTCTATCATCTTCTAAGAGTTATACACCAAGTCCAAACCCAGAGGAATTACACTTAATGATGAAGGGAAGGGTGAATTTGGGTGTAGAGAACATTTGAGTCTAGGAAGGAATTCTTTTAGATGCTCAAAATTTTGTTGTGCCTCAATTGACCAATGAAATGCATACTTCTTTGGTAAGTTGGTTAGAGGACAAGCAATAATGGAGAAACTTCATACAAAATGTGATAAAACCATGCTAAGCCCATAAATAGCCAAAAATTCTCAAGGATCATAGAAAATAGCCACTCTTGAATGACTTTGATATTTGCAGGATCATTGTGAACACCGTATACATAAACAATGTCCAAGGTATTTCAAGGAAGTCTTGGAAAGTCAAATTTGGATTATTTTTCATATATCTTGTGTTATGTTAAAGTAGCCAATACATGATCTAAATTCTTTAGAATGTTCTACTATACATGAGGATATCATCAAAGGAGACTCAAACAAACTTGTGGAGATAATTACCAAAGTAGCAAGAGAATTACAGAAGCCAAATGACATCACTGAAAATTGGTGGTGGCCCTATTAAGTCTAGATTGTTGTTGTTTGTTTGTTTTAGAGTCATATAGGTGTCTACTATATTGTATTCAGTAGTAACCAAAACAAAGATCAATCTTAGAAAAAAAAATTGTACTATATAGGTCATCCATTAAAGCATTGAGTCGAGGCATGGGGAACCTCTTTTTTATAGTGATTCAATTAAGTGTTCTAATCAATACAAAGGAGATAAGAAAACATTCAATTTCTTTAGTGGGGTTGATCTCAATATTGTTCATATCCCTATGAGGTGGATATTTTGCAAGTACATCCTCAAAGAACACTATACATTTCTAGTGTAGGGAAGAGAGGGATGGATTTTGAGTTTTTTTGAGAAGGATCTACCTCCATATAATACAAGCAAGCAATGAAAACAAAACTTCCCTTCTTCAATAGTTTGGAAATTTATTGGATTCGAATATCTTGATACTTTTAGGTGGTAGTCCTTTGATAGTGTATTAATGGCCATATTGGTAAAAGGAGAGGAAACACTCTTGTTTTTTAGTGGAGATGGTTCCCAAGGAAATCAACCCTTGAAACCAAAACAAATCTATCCTCCAATGTTTGTGACATAAAATTCATACTCGAGGGTGTATTATTCCTATATAAGTTCCACCATGTGTACCACACATTTACATTGAATATGTTTATGGATTTGGTTGCTAATGGGGAAGTGTTCATATGTTTCAATATGGGAATCCAATCACCTAACATGTTTCTTGTCAAGAATGTTAAAATTACTACCAAGATCAACCAAATCAAGGAGCCTTTGTTATTTAATGTAGTCATAAAACTTGAAGGTATAAAGACTACCAAACATAGTCATTGCAACAAGGGAGATATAGGGTTTGACTACTTCTAATGACAGAAGGGATTGATGTTGTGGCTTAGAATCATCATCCAATTGTACAATAAGAGTATCCTCTTAGAGTTAAAATTCAAAGTATGAGTAGTGTAGATCCCCATCCATAAAAAGGTTTAGAGAGTTGCATACTTGTCCTTTAAACTAGAGTTAACATAAATCATAGGTTAAGGTTGAGGGATTAGGATTTTGTGTAGGCTAGCAAATTGTGATTTTGAGTTGATATATTTCATAATTTCCCTCTTTCTTGGCCCTCTTATTATATGCATAACCCTTTTTAATAGATTTGAGTACCTCTTTTTTAATTCCTTCAACATGATTGTCTACCATTCTAGCCATAGTAATGGATTTTACAAAGAAATAGGTTCAAGCAATCATACCTTAGTCTTAATTGTTTTACTCAAATTTGAGATGAAGATATTCCACACCAAATATATAAACAGTTTGGCTTTCAACTCCAAGACTTGGAACCTCTTAGTGTAATATTTAACTATCATGTCCTCCTCAAACAAGTGCACGAGTTGAACATTATAAGGCTCACCCCTACTTAACACTAATCTCTAAGGAAATGCATCTATAAACTCACCAAAGTTCCCCCAAGGTTTTAAGAAAGCATCATTCAACCCAAGTATGGGATGGCCCATCCATCTATTTTAGGGTTGCATTTAACTTATACTCATGGTTTTCAATGTGTTTCACCTTGAATGCTAACTTAATTTTTCTTAACCATGTATTATGAACCTCCACTTCACCTACAAAGGAATTAGTATTGTTGGATTTCTATATGAATATTGAAAGTGGTCCCATGAGAGTTTCATGCAACTAAAAATTTCAAAGGGGTGTTACCTCTCATTCCCAAAGGATTTACATCCTCATATTCCTTGGAGCTTTTAACTTTGTGGATTGAGGTATTTGGATCAATTTCCATGGTCCCTTTTCCTAGGGTTTTGATCCCGATTTATGAGCAGAAATGAATAACAGACTGAATACAATAACACAAAGATATGAGGAACAAGAATAGATATCCAGTGAACAATAACTTCTATTGAATAAATAAAATAGGATGAAATTTTAAAACTGCAGAACTAGAAACAACTTGCTCGAATGGTGGTAGCTATCTCTAAGAAGAGATGTGGCTTGTTGCGTGCATCTTTCTGAGAAGAATGATTACAATGAGGCTCCAGAGGCCTTTTTAGCATTACTCATGAATGCCAAAACCCTAGACATCCAAAAACCTAACCCTAGGAGATGAAACACCAAAAGTTATGTGGGCCCCAATGGATAAGTTGGTACCTCAACTTACCAGGGTCGTAACTTTTGCATACGACATATGTTTTAGGTGCATGATAGCCCATTCAAAATTTATTTTAGAGAAATACACATTATGTCGTAAAACTCTGACTCTGTCTACAGTTTGATTGTGGCACGCCAAAAAAACATTGTTTAGGGCCCTATTGAGGTCATTTCCCGCTTCCAAAAAAATTTCCTCCCCTTCTCTATTCTCCCTAATTCATTTCTCTCTTTCTTTTCCCCCTTCTACACTTACCCATTTTTTCCCTCTTCTTTTTTTCCCTCTTACTATCCCTTTCTAGTTCTAACACTTAGTCGCATTTTAGACTGTGGGTTCCCGGGTTGGCGGACTTACATTTTCTCACCTCCATATACAACTTCACTTCATGAGTCTGACCGACCACCGTGTTATTCCATACTTAGCCGATTTTATGATCGCGGGTTCATAGGTTGGCAGGGTTGAGCTTTCATGTTCCTGTGTTTTGTGATAGACATATTGCACCAAAGAGTTTTTTTATCTACATTTTGATCCCCGAACTACCTAAGTATTATTCTTCCTACATGAATCCATCTGAACTCTGCATCCTCCTACACTTAGCCACTTTCATGCCTCATACCATCGCGAGCTCTTAGGTTCATAGGTTCCTGAGTTCACAAAAAATCTCAAGTCGAATATTTCCCCCACCCGTCCCCACCACCCTCATGCCTTTCCCATGGCACATTTACTATGCTTTTAATGCTAATAACTTATCATATAGGTTTGAAGGGATAGTTATTAATAAGCGAAAGGCTCGAGGAGACCTCCTATTAAAGCACATTAAACAGGATTTACGGAGGATTATATTATCTCCCACTAGCATTCATTCCTAACAGAATTTGGAGAAAGGTGACGTTCTCGTCGACTTATGGCAGCAAGTCGACAACAGTTATGTGGAGATACACTGAATATTTTCAAGCATGAGGATCAAAAATTTTAGTGGTCCAAGGCATATTCCTACTATTCATCCCCTTCTGCCCAGAAGGAAATAATCTAGATGTTTGGAATTGCGCACACCGGGTGTGTCCCCAAATTTTTTGACTGTAAGGAGTTGGTCACTTGGTGCATTGAGAAATACATTCCAAGCCAGTGGATCATCCAGTTGCGATACCATTCCCCTATCTCTCTGTCACCATAGATTTTCCCTAAGATGTTGAGGCTTCCCGAGCCAATGCTCACCTTCAGAGGTGAATACTATAGGAAATTATTAAAAAAGAATGACAATGGACTCGACCTCTTACCTGAATTCCTAAAGAACCCAACGACCTACCACACCTATGACAAAGTTAAAAGGATCGGCAAGACTCATGACATCAGCCCGAGGCTATGTGGAAAAGAATATAAAGAAAAGAATGGAATTAATAACAGAGGCTTGGGAAATGTCAAAAAGCATGGTCTCTTTTGGAACAAGAGCACATGTTTTTCATGAATATTTGCAAGCAAATTTGAAAAACGAGCAAGGTTTCTACCTCGATGCGGTTGTACCATTTGGTGTTAAGGTTACTAATATGATGGAGTCGAGAAGAAGAGAGGAGGATATCCCATCCTCGAATCAAATAAAACAACTAAACGCATGTTGGAAGGAAAAGGTAAAAAACCTGAATGACATCGTTCAAGCATGTAGCCAGGCCATAACTAGAAGAGAGGAATTATTCAAGAAGCTAACTGAGATAGATCTAGTTGGCAGTACCAATGAAGTCCAAGAACCAAAATTGATATTCAACTCGTTATTCTTAACCAAGCAATCATTTGATGAACAAGTTGAGATCTTTAAAGGGTTGGCATTTGAAAATTTCTATGGCATTCTTGAATATGGTGAAGATGATGTGGAAAATTGCCTAGTTCATTATTCGATCAAAAATCAAGATATTGAGGAAGCATTGTGAAACATTTCAATTGATCTAAGGGACTTGCAAGGAGAAATCTTCAATAAAAAACTCTGGCATGAATCAACGTGGCACCAATGAGGAGCTATATCGAGGAGTGGTTCGAAAAGGTTGTCGACAAGCTTACCAATGAAGGGAAAAGGACAGTTGAGACATTTCCTGTAACTGTCGAGGAAAGCCATAAAAGGACAACAATGAGCAAGTAACAAAGAGAGAGATACCATCATAGTAAGTTTATACTGATCACAACTTTCTATCTTTATCAAGATCTTCATCCAGTTACTCCACCTCTTTAAATAGAAAGGTTTAACTGAAGACTGTTATTTTCCTTTTTCTTCTTTCCAGGTCTTGTTTCTCTCTGTCGCCCACTTTCTTCTTTATATGAACTTCATTCTTATAAATGTTTTCTTTATGGTCCATGGGAGCCCCAATCCCATTCATTATGATAAATGTATCTTAATTTCATAGAATATGCATTGAACTATATATTTTTTAGAAATTACAAGAGAACTATTTTGGGAACAATCTCGACTATACTTTGTAAGCCAGTTTTTCTAAATATAAAGTATTTGAGGTTGATATATCATTATCTTCTTTTGAGCTACCCATGTATTACTATGTCAAATTTCTGTTATGTATGTGGATCATTTTCTTTTAGTTTTTATGTGATCGGATATCTCTATCCCTACTATGATGGATGTGAGGAATTCTATTTATTTTCTTTAATTGTATGAATGTGTGTGTTTCCTAGTCCATTATCGGGAACTCTCTTTTTTAAAAAGAAAATAAAAATATTTTCCTTTTTCCGTTATATCTATTTTTGCTGACAAACTTCTTATAAAAGTCCCACATTTTATAAATATTGGACAGAGGAGTACCACCTCTATAAAAACGTAGGAGGATTTGCATCCTCGTGAGGTTGTCGTTTGGGTCCTTGACGGATTCAAGCGTCAATAGGACCCAAAACAGTCCTGGAAGTAAAAAAAGATGTGCTGACATGAAAATTTAAAAAATAAGCCAATTGGATTAGGTGGGCGGCCACCAATCTCCACCTGGAAAATCTGTAGGGATTCAGACAACCCTTGAAGTGTCGAACCCACAATTACAAATGATTACAGAAGAACGTGTTGAACTAAAAACTATCAAGAGGAGCCAATTGGAATAGGTGGGTGGTCACCAATATCCACTTGGGTTAGTCCTCCCCCTTTAGGAAGAAATGGTCTCCACTGCATTGAGTTCCCCCATCAGGTGAGAAAACTTATGTTGAATTTGGCCCCAGGTGAGCCACTTTCCTTGGTGTAGGAGTTGCCCTACCTTGACAACCAGATAAATCTAGATCCTTTGTTGGTGAGTTCCCTTGACCTGTGTGTCCACTATATGATTAGTGGATGCATGTTCTATGTAGTCAAGGTTGAGCTCTATTGGTGTCAATTGTTCAGGGATCTCTGAGGTGTCCAATAATGGTGGAAAATATGACTGAAGGAGGTCCACATTGAACACTGGGTGCAAGCCAAGGAAGGGTGGAGTGTTGATCTCAAAAGCATTGCTACCCATAGCCTTGGTGATAGTATAAGGCCCATAGCGAAGTGGGATGAGTTTTCTATGGGGCCCTATAAGGTGCTCTTTCTGCAAATGTAACCACACCTTGTCTCCCACCTGAAACTGGTGAGATACCCGATGTTGATTATGGCTCTACTTGTACTTATCATTGGCTTTCTGCAAAATCTCATGGACCTGTTGGTGGATGTGTTGAATCCGCTCAATGAATATGGTGGCTTTTTTAGCCTCATACTGAACATGGGAAGATTATTCATGTGTGGTTTCAAGAGGTATTGCAACATCAATGGGACTCGAGGGTTGGAATCTCAGCCCTACCTGAAATGGGCTATGGACGATGGAGCTATGGAGAGCCTAGTTGTAGCTTTGTTGAACATGGGGAAGACTCTCATCCCATGTACATGGATGCTTAGAGTTGTACATGTGCAGGATGTGCATAATCATCCAATTGATGACCTCTGTCTAGCCATCGGTTTGGGGGTGGAAAGCAGTGGATTTAGTGGGCTTGGTGTGAACCAGGTGGATATTGGTGGCCACCCACCTGTTCCAACAGGCTCCTTTTGCCAGTTTTTAGTTCAGCACATTCTTCTGTACTTCTTTGTAATTGTGGGTTCTACACTTCTGGGGTTGTCTGGAGCCCTACACATCTCCCAGGTGGATACTAGTGGCCTCCCGCCTAGTCCAACTGGCTTATTTTGTATGATTTCATGTCAGCACATCTTGTTGTACTTCCAGGGTCATTTTGGATCCCTAAACAGTGTTTTTATGGCTCCCCATAGTCAAACTTTAGACTGAGTTAGTATTTGATGGAGGAATGTCTAGTTCTCTAAAAGAACTTTCCAACGGGATATCACACACCTAAAACTGAGGTCATATGAAACAGTTACGAACCTTGGAAGTTGAGGCACCAACTTACCCATAAGGGCCCACATGACTTTTGGAATTTCACCTTCTAGGGTTAGTTTTTTGGATGTCTAGGGTTTTGGAATTCCTGTTTAACATAAAAAAAAGTCCTTCAAAGCCTCATTGTAATCATCATGTTCTTGTGAATGAGCGTAGTTGTCACATCTCATCTCAGAGATAAAGCTGCCAACATTCTAGCGAGTCTCGCACTCTGTATTTTTATAGCCTCTTTACAATTATTTCATTATTAGAAATCAAGTATTGTTGTATTTCTCTATTTCTGACAAGTTTCATGAGTATTTCATTGTAATTTCTCTGCTTTCATTTCGTTTTGAACATAATCTGGATCAATGGTATCAGAGCAGGCTGCTCTTGATCGTTTTTCAATGCATGTCCCCGACGAGGTCCGAGTATAGCCAGTTGGGTCTCGATTTTTTCTCTTGAGGAAAATCACTCTCGCACACCCAAGAAACCCTCGACGGTTGCAGAAAAGAAAGACGTCGGAGTAGAAGATTCTATTAACTTGTTGCTTGAGAAATCTCTCGTGCGATAGAGGGACAAAATGATGGAGAATTTTGCACACATTCTTCAATGCTTGCTAATAGAAATAGGCGCATCTTCATTAAGAGACCATTTTGGAGGAACCTCTCCCTTCAAGGTACAAGTTAATTTTGATATTCCCATATTTGAAGGTTAGATAGATGCAAATTCCCTAGAAAAATGGTTAAATCTATTATAACGTTATTTCTCTATTAAAAAAATTTCCAATGGGGAAAAGATCACCTTCGCACTCCTCAAGGCTCTCCCCCATGTCAAACGTTGGTGGGAAACTTACTGGGAGAAAAGTTCCACAGAGGAATATGGAATCTATGGGGTCAAACCCACTTGGGATTTTTTTGTGGATGCAGTCAAAGAACAACTATTTTGTTGATAACTATGAAGACCAGTACATGAGATGGACCACACTGCGGCAGGAGAAGAGCCAAACAATGTCAGAGTTCACAAATACTTTCCATACCTTGCGCACCAAGCTGGGTATCAAGGACTCCAAGTGGCATCTGGTTCTAAAATATTAGGGGGCTCTACATAGGTACATCCAAATCAAAATAGATTTCCTAAACATCTCATCATTGGGAGCTGCCTATCGATATGCTGTCAAAATCGAGGAGAAATTTAGACACCATAACAAATGGGAATTTGGGTTTGCAAATATGCAACAACCAAAGAATGATAAAGATGTCCCTAACCAAAATCCCCTAGACAACCAGTCAAAGACAAAGGAAAAAAAGATTAAATGGAAGGCGAAGACTGACACTAGGAAGTGGTGTGACTTCCACAAAATCCCCTAGCACAACACTGATGAATAACGCTTGAAATAGTCGTTGGTGGCCGAGGTCAAAGACACGGAGCTGAACCCTGATTCGAAATCCTATCCGAAAAATATTGAAAATAGACAGATCATCGACACAGACCCAAATGCCACTGTCACGACCGCAACAATTCAACCAAAAGAATCAATAGATCCTGAAGAGGGGGAGTGCCTTTTCCATTCACAGATGTGGGTTAAGGGGACCCTGTTGCACTCTGTTGTTGATAACGATAGCTAGAATAACCTCATCTTAGCTAAGGTCATCAAACAGTCGGGATTGTCGACAACACCACACCCACAACCATATAACATTGGGTGGCTTCACTGGGGATTATATCTTTGTGTCAGTCAACAGTGTCGCATGTCCAATGGCATCCAACCCTTCAAGAATGAGGTAGTGTGTGATTTTTCCCCTCTTGATGTCTGTGATGTGGTTTTGGGCCAACCATATATGTGGAGGCATCATGTTTTATATGAGTCTAGACCCCGTAGTGTCATTATTACTCTGGGAGGTCAGCTCTATAGGATACTAGAGGTAGTTCCGACTATTGCTCCACCAAAACAGTGTTGCAAGGTAATATCTCATACTAAATAATTCATCCTCTTCACAGTCTGTTCAAAGGATGAACAAAAGACCGCTACAACCACTGCAGCCTCAACACCTTCTATCTAGCAAAAACAGATTGTCAAAGAGAAAGAAGATATTATTTCTTCACCTACAATGGTTCCTACACAATTCCCCATCAAATCCAGAGAAAACAGGTTGGTGTAGCATATTCAACCCCAGCAGCAATCGGTTTGTGACAGTCTTCCACAAACCTAGCAGCACAACTTCTCTAACAAAGCATGCAACTCGCCAAGATTCAAATTCATAACATGATTTTCCCTCTTCCTTGGGCACTCAATTCAATGGATACCATTTCTTCCTAAAGTGGGAGGATTGATCCAGGTGGATATTGGTGGCCACCCACCTATTCCAACAGGCTCCTCTTGTTAGTTTTTAGTTCAACACATTCTTCTGTAATTGTTTGTAATTATGGTTTCTACACTTTAGGGGCTATCTCGAGCCCTACACATATCCCAGATGGATACTGGTGGCCTCCCACCTATTCCAAATGCATTGTTTTATATGTTTTCATATCAACACATCTTGTTGTACTTTCGGGGCCATTTTGTATCCTTGAACAATGTTTTTTGTCTCTCCATAGCCAAACTAGAGACGGAGTCAGAGTTTGATGGCGGAATGTGTAGTTCTATGATATACGTTTCCAACGGGATATCACGCGCCTAAAACAGAGGTCATATGAAAAATTTATGACCCCGGGAAGTTGAGGTACCAGCTTACCCATAGGGGCCCACATGACTTTTGAAGTTTCACCTTCTAGGGTTAGGTTTTTCGATGTTTAGGGTTTTGGAATTCATGTTTAACATAAAAAAGTCCTTCAAAGCCTCATTGAAATCATCAGCTTCTTGTGAATAGTTGTCACATCTCTTCTCAGAGATAAAGCTGCCACCATTCTAGCGAATATTGCACTCTGTATTTTTACAGTCTCTTTACAATTCTTCCATTAATAGAAATAAAGTATTGATGTATTTCTTTGTTTCTGGAAAGTTTCATGAGTATTATATTTTAATTTCTCTGCTTTCATTTCATTCTGAACATAATCTAGATCATGGTGTCCAAAAGTGACCAGAGACTCGACCAAAATGTGTTGAGGAACATGTTGTCCTGATTTTAGGTGATGATTTGTGGTATCCCAAAATGGACCCAAACCCATTCGAAGAATATATTGGTAGTATCTTCCACTATGATGCTCTTCTTGCACGATGTGATAATTTCCACCTTTGAAAACCGATCAACCACCACAAATACACAATCATTTTCATGCTTGGTGGATGAATGACCAGACATGTAATCCATCGAGATGGATTCCCAAGGCCTCTCGGGAGTAGGAAGAGGGGTGTGTAAGCCTTTCTTCTTGATGGATGTCTTGGCAATGGAACAGGAAGTGAAATATCTGATATACTTGTTGACGTCTTGCCGAAGTGGCCAATTAAAATGTTTATGTAGAACAACCATAGTTTTCTCCACGCCAAAATGTCCTGCCATCCGACTGTAGTGAGCCTCCCAAATCAGCTTTGCATGCTCACTTGTGGGAACATAGAGGTGGCCCAAATAGAATAACAATCCATCTTGGATGTAAGAATCGAAAACATTCTCTCCTATACCAAAGAGTTGATAGGTGGTGGCGAAGTCAGGGTCACGCTGATAAAGTTGGGACCACTCGAATGCCTCATGCCTGCAGGAATGGAGCACTATGGTGAGTGCAATAATAGGAGGGCGACTAAGGAAATTAACTACACAATTTGTGCTCCTTTTTTTATACTTGATGTTGAGATGGAACTGTTGTAGGTATGTGGACCAATTTTGATGGTGGTCGTTCTGCAACTTCCCCTATGTCTGTATGAACTGCAGAGGCTTGTGATCGATGTGGATGATTGTCTCCTTTCCCAGAATGTAATGTTTCCACTAATGGTAGGCTTTCACAATGGAATAAATTTATTTTTCATAGGTGGGGTATTTCCAGACAGTATCTGAGAGTGTCTCACTATGGTATGCTACTAGATGACCATGCTAAGTGAGAACTGTGATGACAGCATAGTCAGAGGCATCAGTCTCAATATCGAATGGTTGTTGCAGATCACGTAAGGAGAGTACTAGAGATGAGCACAAGCGATGGTTCAGATCATCAAATATTCATTGTTGTGCCTACCCCCATGTGAAATTTTCCTTGTCACTTCCCATGATTACTTGAATGAGGGCCCATGCAATATGGGAGAATCCCAACACAAACCTTCGGTAGAAGTTGGAAAGTCCCAAGAATCCCTAAAGCTCGGTTACTATGGTCGGGGATGAACAGTCATGAATGACTCGGATCTTAGTTGGATCCACATGTACCCCATGCTCATCAACAATGTATTCCAAGTATTGGACCTGGTTCATGCCAAAGGAGCATTTTTCCAAGTTGGCAGATAACTTGTGCTATCGTAGAGTGCCCAAACCCTGTTGAATATGTTGCATGTGCTCCTCCTAAGTTCTATTGAAGATGAGGATGTCATCCAGATATACTACCACAAAATTGTTGGTGAAGGGTCTCAATACATCATCCATCAACCTCATGGAATTTGTTGGTGCTTTTGTTAAGCCAAAGGGCATGACCAACCATTTGAAGAGACCTTCTTTAGATTTGAAAGTTGTCTTCCATACATCAATTGGTTTGATGGGAACCTAGTGGTATCTAGAATTTAGGTCAATCTTGCTGAATAACTTTTCCCCCTTGAGTTGGTTAAGAAGGTCATCAATTCAGAGAATTGGGTACCGGTTCCTGGCTATGATTTTGTTTAGTGCTATGTAATCAATACAGATCTGCCAAGTCCTGTGTTTCTTCCACACCAGCAAAATCGAGCCTCCACAAGGGGAGGAGTTGGGTTGGATGTGCCCCTTTTGAAGCATCTCTTGGATCTGGTGCTTGATTTCATCATTTTTCATCATCGAGTGATGATAAACTGGTCCATTAGGCACTGGGGCACTGGGGGTTAGATCAATTGGATGCTTAACTTAGCAGTGTGTTGTTACCTCCATGGGTGAGGAGAATATGTCTATGTATTCTTCCATGATCTCATCCACTTGCTTCTGCTACAAAGAGAGGCTCTCTGTAGAGTTCACGGATGTGGCGACAACCTTCTGCTTACTATGAGCATGGATCACAAAGAAGGAGAACTTCTCGGTATCTGAAATGAACTTACTGCATTGCTTAGCAGATATTAAAGAAATAACAGTAGGCGGCGCTACCTTTGGTATCCTGTACAATTGTATAACCAAAGTAATAATAACACTACAGGGTATAGACTCATACACAACATGCCACTTCCACAAATATGTTTTTCCTAAAATAACATCACAAACTTCAAGGGGAGAAATATCACACAATACCTTGTCTTTGAAGGGCTTGATGTTGTAGGGAAGACAACATTATTGGTTGATGTGGAGATCTCATCCTTGGCAAAGCCAGCCAATGGTCTAGGGTTTCGGGTGCAGTGTTATCAACAGGTCTAGCCGCTTGATGATCTCTGCTGAAATTAGGTTCTTTTGACTGCCGCTATCAACAATGAAATGTAGTGGAGTTCCCTTTACCCACATATGTGAGTGAAAGACGCATTCCCCTTCCTATGGTTCTTCTGGTTTGCTTGGTTGGACTTTGGTAGTAGCGACAGTGGCACTGGGTTCGACATCGATGATCTAATTCCCACTTTATGGATTTGATTCAGAGTTATAATATGCCTCGAACTTGGAATATTTCATCTTGGCCACCAGTGACTATTTGGAGTGACATTCTTCAGTGTTGTGCCAAGGGATTTTATGGTATCCACAACATTTTCCCATGTCCTTCTTCATCTTCTCATTACCCTTCTTGGGTTGCGTCTTGGATTGATTGTCCTGAGAGTGACCATCTTTACTATGTCCCTTGTTTTGTGGGTTGGGGTCGCATTTTCCCTGCTTTAACTATGAGGGGTTTGTAGATCCAAACTCTCACCTCTGTTGCTTAAATTTTTGCTCGATCTTGACAACATATCTATAAGCCTCACCTAATGATGTGAGATCGGAAGAGTGGCACTGGGTTCGACATCGATGATCTAATTCCCACTTTATGGATTTGATTCAGAGTTATAATATGCCTCGAACTTGGAATATTTCATCTTGGCCACCAGTGACTATTTGGAGTGACATTCTTCAGTGTTGTGCCAAGGGATTTTATGGTATCCACAACATTTTCCCATGTCCTTCTTCATCTTCTCATTACCCTTCTTGGGTTGCGTCTTGGATTGATTGTCCTGAGAGTGACCATCTTTACTATGTCCCTTGTTTTGTGGGTTGGGGTCGCATTTTCCCTGCTTTAACTATGAGGGGTTTGTAGATCCAAACTCTCACCTCTGTTGCTTAAATTTTTGCTCGATCTTGACAACATATCTATAAGCCTCACCTAATGATGTGATGTCTAGAAAATCCATTTCTATTTGAATGCATCTATGCAAACAACCACAATATTTGAGAACCAGATGTCATTCAAAGTCTTTGATACTCAATTTGGTGCACAGGGTATGGAAAATATTGGCGAAATATGGTATTGTATGGTCCCTTTCCTGACGCAACGTGATCCATATTGTGTATTGGTCCTTGTAGCTTCCAATAGGGTAGTATTTTTCTTTAATGGAATCCTTGAAAGAATCCCATGTGGGGAGACCGTAAATATTGTAGATTCCTCTATGTCCCTTTGCTCAGAGTAAGTATCCCACCAATCCTTAACATGGGGGATGACCTTGAGGAGTGAAAAAGTAATCATTTCCCTATCAAAAAAATTATGGACTGAAAAATACCCTTCAAGCAAATTCATCCATTTATCTACAACATCTACATCTATCATTCCTTCAAAAAATGGAATACCAAAATTTACTTGTACCTTGAAGGGGTTTTCATGGATGCTTGATGAAGATGCATCTCCTATGGGTAGTCATCAAAGGATTTGTGCAAAGTTGTCCATCATTCCATTCCTTTGTCGTGCAAGGGCTTCCTCAAGCAACATTTTAAAAGGATCTCATGTTCCATCATCTTTCTTCTCATCCACCATGGGTTTTTTTCAAGCTTGGCATGGTCGATCTTGCAAAGGCTTAATTGGTTCAAGTCCCAACTTATTGTACCTAGATATTGTCAGGGACATGCACAAAGAAAAATAAATGAAGAGCAGACTGCTCTGATACCATTGATCTAGATTTATGAGTGGAATGAAAGGAATAACAGATTGGATACAATAACATAGAGATATGGAGAACAACAAAATATATCCAATGAACAATAACTTATATTGAATAAATAAAATAGGTTGAAGTTGTAAAACTGTAGAATTGGAAACAACTTGCTCGAATGGTGGTAGTTATCTTTGAGAAGAGATGTGGCTTGTTGCATGCATCTATCTGAGCAGAATGATTACAATGAGGCTCCAGAAACCTTTTTAACATTACTCATGAATTCCAAAACCCTAGACATCTAAAAACCTAACCCTGGGAGATTAAATGACAAAAGTTATGTGGACCCCAATGGGTAAGTTGGTACCTCAACTTCTCGAGGTTGTAACTTTTGCATACGACCTTCATTTTAGGTGTGTGATAGCCCGTTGGAAAGGTATTTTCGAGAAATACACATTATCTACCAAAATATGACTCCACATATAGTTTAATTGTGGCATGCCAAAAAAAATTGTTTAGGGCCCCAAAACGGCCCTGGAAGTTCAGAAAGATGTGCTAACATGAAAAATTCAAAAATAAGCTAGTTGGATTAGGTGGGTGGGCACCAATATCCACTTGGAAACTGTGTAGGGATTCATACAACCCCATAAGTGTCGAACCCACAATTACAAAGGATTACAGAAGAACGTGTTGAACTAAAAATTGTCAAGAGGAGCCAATTGGAATAGGTGGGTGGCCACCAATATCCACCTGGATCATGTTCAAATACATCATCTACCCCATTTCTCTTACAAAGATCTTAAATATTTCATCTATATTTTCTTTAGTAACATATTAGGATTTTCCCTTACATTTTCTAAATCTCAAAACAAAAGCTTATCCCACAAAATCTTGTTGAACAAACATGTTACTTGCAACTCCACACCTATAAATATATGATTAAGATAATTCATGAAGTTCCAAGGAAAAAGAGAACATGGGCCACCCCATCCATCCTAATTATCCCTCACTCACTTGATTTACCTTGTGAAAATATATAAATTGCATAGCATGGTTGTTGGTTTGTGTATCTACTCTTCTTTGATTGGTCTTGAGGATTATTTATGGGGTATTCTCATTCTAATTGACCATCACAGATTGACCCTGGTTTAGATTTAATAATCTTCCCAACAAAATCCCTTTAAAACTGTCGGCCCCTCTGGTAAACCAGAAGGCAACGCAGCACATAAAGTGTATTGCGCAGTCTCACCCAAGATAGCTCTATGGGTGGCTGCAATAATCAGGTGTTTTCAACTTGAGACTAAGCGATATCTATGGTTGTGTGCCGTAAACTTTATTCATTAAATCTAATAGCTAATTATATCATTCATTCTATGCATGCATGTGGAATACCAAACCTACTTAGTTACTTCAATTATCTAACATTCGTCAACTACTCAAACATAAAGACGTATACATTCATTCACATAACACAGTGTTACTGTGGTTCACCCCCTCCTGGGCTACATCCCAAATATCTGGATCTCAAGCTTCTTATTATGGTTTAGAAATATGTCACATCGCATCTGTTTACATCCTTGGATCTCACTCTCCTCAACAGGCTCCTCGATCCCTGTGAGGATGACTAGATCGCACCAGGCTCCTCAGCCTGTGATCTAACCCTCAGAATCGAGTCGCTCATTCCCTCCTTAGATCATCAACTTAATGATTTGTACCATTCTTACAGTACTCTTCCTCTCTCTTTCCCCTCTCGTGTGTGTCCTCTCTAGTAGTCTCTCTCTTTTCTTCTTAGTACTACTTATTTATGTTTCCGACTCACTAACCATTAAAATGTATTACAAAAACCCTAACCTTAGTGTTATTAGGTCTTCCATGCATGCGTGTGTGCTGCTTTTCCTTCTAACTATCACTTTCCTCTTGCATGCCTTTCTTCCCAAAACAACCTTTCTTTTTGTTTCAGCCTGCTTCCAACATGCCCCCAACACTGACAAGTGGCTCATCCTGAGCCAACTAACCTTGGATTGCTTCGTCGATATCTCTTGCGATCGCTTGGAATTTCTCCATGAACTTCGTTGCTTGCATTTGGGCTTGCACAATATTTTCCTTGAGTTCATAAAATACCTGCACTGCAATATCCTCGTTGAACATCGTTGTGCACTCTGTCTGGGTTTGTGCCATATTCATTTTGCTTCCTCCACCTGTGCAATAACTTCTGCTACCCGCTCCTGGAGTGGTTCCATTTAAGCCTGACGCTCCTTTTTCTGTGTATGTGTTAGTCTCTAATTTTTCTTTTGATTTAGTGAGAAAATCTAATCCTAAACCCTCCCTACCCGCACTTCATTGTTTTCTTTCATTTGATTTTAATCTTTGTTTTAAGTTTGTTATGTTTCACATTTTTAGCTTTTTGAATAATTTCCTTAAATTTGG
>CBVK0100286098.1:0-23433 GCA_900067695.1 Picea abies | reverse complement strand
AAAGCATCTTGTAACACATCGCCTGTTACATTTGCTTCCTGATTTCTCTCATGCTAACCATCTCTTTGTTTCTTTGGAGCTCTGCAGTCTTTCTTCAGATGTCCTTTATTCCCACAAGTCCAGCACTCTATCTTTCCAAGTATGGATTTGGATCTGTCATTCCTAGAATTTCTCCGGTTTCCTGAGCCCTTTCCTCTATCCTTTGTCTTCCCCTGTTCTCCATGTTCAACGCATTTCCTGATGTCTCACCTGTGCTTTTTCATCGCATTTCCTCACTAAGGATAACACCAACAACATCATCAAATTTTAAAGTATTTGAACCAAAGACAGAGTTACTTACAGCCATGACCAAGCCATTCCAGCTTTCTGGCAATGAGCACAAGATTAGAAGAGCCCTAACCTCATCATCAAAGTCCACTTTTACAGAACTTAGTTGATTAGTAACCGTATTAAATTCATTTAAATGATCTGCAACAGATCCACCTTCTGACATCTTCATATTAAATAATCTTTTCATTAGAAATACCTTATTCAACGTCGAGGGTTTTTCATACAATTTGGCCAATGCGTCCATCAAACCCTTCGTTGTCTTTTCTTTTGAAATATTGAAAGCCACCGATGCTGCCAGGCTTAGCCGTATCGTTCCTAGAGCCTTTCTGTCAAGAATCTCCCATTCTTCATCCTTCATGGTCGTCGGCTTCTTTGCTACTCCGCTCAATGGTAGGAATAGATCCTTCTGATATAAATAGTCTTCCATCTGCATCTTCCATAACTGGTAGTTTTGGCCATTAAATTTCTTGACCCTAAACTTTCCATCTTCTGACATTGCTCCCACTCGAACCAGGAACCCTCTTTTCCTGCGAGTTACCTTACTTTCTGATACCAGTTGTTAGAAAAACAGGACCACAGAGCAATAAAATAAAACAAATGCGGAAATAAAACACAGAAGATACACAATACAAGAGAGACACAGATTTACGTGGTTCACCCAGTGTGGGCTACGTCCACCAGAGAAATTGCCAGGTCCTTCCTTTATTATTATCTAGCAAATGAAGGGATACAACCTACAGCAAAACCTGTTGTAACTTCCTCTTCTTTCTCTCACAGTCTCTTCTCTCAGAATACAATATTCACACTCAACCATAGCCACGATACATTTCCCTCATAAGAGAGGGTTGCCTTCTAGGGCAAAAAACCCTAACATAATCTCTATTGTTAGATCTGCAACCTCATAATGAATGGTCCAGATTTACAATGAAATTACAATATACTTTTACAAGGCAATTTTTGTTTCGAAGGCTTCGCCCCCGAACCCCCGTTGGGGGACCGCTTGCCCCCAGACCCCCCAGCCGAGGGGATAGCCCCTCCGAACCCCGCAAAGGGGGTACCCCCCCTCTGCACTCCCCCATGTGAAAAGAGTGTACATACTTATGGGGTGTAAATACTTCATGGGGTATAAACACGGCTGAAAGCAAGGACCTCTGAATCAGGAAGATAATCAGGCTCCACAACCAACACTCAAAATGGTTGGACTTCTTATAATAAAAATAGAAAATATTTGAAATAATACAACAATGCATAGAAAATGATTATCTTTGTTGGCATTCTCTTCTATCTCTTCATCTATTGGAAGAAACACTTATTTTCCTCATTCCTTTAGGCTGGACACCTCTGTCGTATGGTCTTCTTAATAATTTGGCATAATGTTTTAGCCGTTGAAGTCTAGTTGCCATCTGTCCCTCCAGCCATGTTTAGTAATGCAATGTCATTTTCTTACCTACTCACAATTGTGCTTGTTTTTCCATGCTCGATGCATTGGTTTTATCTATCTAAAAATTCCACCACCAACTTTGATGGCTCAATTGTTTCATTCACCTCGAAAGTGTATAATTTCCTTTCCACTTGAGGAAGCCTTTCTTGGATTCTTTTCACCTCTTGAGCTAAGGCCTGGAACTGTGAACTTGGGTTCACTAGCCATTTATTTATTTTAAGAAGGTCAATCTGGCTCATTTCCTGAATGGCTGCCAGAGTTTCCTCTTTGTTTTTTCTAGAATTATGTTGATTCATTTCGATATCAATTTTCCCCAAGGCCTCTGCGATACTACTTCCCTCAAAATCAATTATTTTTTTTTCTAAGGATGATAATGCTTCTTGGCAATCATCCTTCATCTCCAGAGCTAATCGCATGCTCTCTACCAAATTCGTTTCCCACACCTTCAGGGCCATATCACCTCTTATTTGTTCAGAAGGTGAAAGCCAAGGAAAATTAGGGACATTATCTTTCTATGCCAATATGATGGCTTCTTGAAACTTAGCTCAGGATGAGTGAGCTTCTCTTTCCTTAATATAGACATCCTTCAGAGCAAGGTCTACTGCTTGGTAACACTTCTGGATGGCATCAACCTTCATAAAAAGATCCTACTGGACCATTCCAAGTTTTTCATTTATTTCCAGTACTTGAGTCTAGAAGGCTGAAATATCCATTGATGTACCTTCAGTCAGGTATAATCTGGCTTGCAATTTCCTTATTAACTCATCACGTTGAGTTACCAATCCTTTGTTGGCTTGTGAATTTCGATGGAGCTCCTCGAGGTTAGCCCGCAACTATTGGATTTGATGCTTGTCATAAGATCTGATTTGTTCAAAGTCTTGGTTCATCTTATTCTTCACAGTTTGTTCCATGGTCAATATTTGATCTTTCAACTGCCCCACCAATAAGATTTTATGTCTTATTGTCTCTACCAAATTCTCCACATACCATTAATTTGCAGTGGCAAAGGCACCCAATGAACTTGCGACTTCTTTCACAAATTCTGAATCATCACGATTATTTTTGTCATACAACATCCTCTTCCTCTTGGTTATTACCCCATATTTCTATTGTGATTCTCTTTTGACGATGGCCCTCCATCTCTTGCTAAAGAAGAAATCTGAAGGAGGCATCTCTTCAGGCAAGATTCAGGTGAGATCACCTACAAAAATGACTTCGGAACTAGGATTTCCGAAACTAGACTGCAGAGGTGTCAATGAAGTAATAAGAGTATCAATCTTCGTAGAATTTTGTTGCTTTGTTGTATTTGCAGCAGATGTGGCTGGTGTCGAAGGAGATGCATCCTACCCTTGTTTTAGGAAGGCTTCGAGCTGAGTCGTTGCTTGAGGGCCTAGTGCACTTGATAATGAAGATTCTACTTTTTGAGTCAAAACTTCAGAGCTCTTTGGGGTTTCCTTAATATTATGTTTACCAGAGGACCCAGGTTCAAAAAATAGAGGCATAGATCCTTGTGCAGGAGAAGTGGCTATTGACTCTCTCTATAGTACTTTCGACAAATTGTTTCGCGTGTGTCTTTGGAAACTAAAGAAACTTTTTTGTTGATCTGAGGACAAGATTTAGAATCTGTTCAGTACCTCCTCATAAGACCTGACTCCACTGAATATTTCATCATGTGGGGAGTTTTCATGCACATATCTCTTCATGTTTTATTGGGCCAGGTGGTTTTCCATGATTTTGTGTGGGTCATGCCTTTTAAATTTGATGTCAACCAATTTGACATCCTCCAAAGCTGCAACCTCCACTTTCGAATGACCGAAGTCTAATAGTGAAAACATACCAACATGGATAGGGAAGGTAGGCCATACCTTCTTCTGGGTTGCTTTAATTTCCTTGATAATGCCTCCCGTTACTGTCTGGTAAGCTACCTCTCTGCATACCATCCAGTTTGGTAAAAATCGTTGGAGAACATGGTGAGGAACTAAGCATCCGAAAACCCTGAAGTTTTCTTCAATGAACCAATCTGCTAGTTTTCCCATATTTCCCATGATCCTGTCTGAAATCCGAGGAGGAGGTTGACCATATATGGCTATATGAACAGGCACCACTACATTGTGGCAGATTTCGTAGAAGAAATCTTTGGCCTTTTCCTCCCATGGTGTGGAATGGTAAAAGTGGATAGGCTTTGCACTGGTCGAGGTCCATATCCAATTCATCAGTGGGAAAGGGGTTATGAAGTAGATAACATCCATGACATACGCAGACATATAGAAAGGGGTGGGTTGCCCCTTTGATTTAGCCAATTTGTATTCAGTAATTTCTTTGGCCGGATTATCCGACAACATCTTGGCCCAATCAAATGTGTAGCCCTCGGCCACCTCGTGCATGATAGATACCCATCCCAACAGGAAATGAGTAGGACTCTTCTTCCCAAACAGTCTACAGAGCATCATGGCTACGTAAATCATGTGAGTGTCTAACGACATTTTGGCATACATGCCATGAGCGTCGGCCCTGAATTTCTCTAGGTGCCCCCACCAGGACTTGATTATATCGGGATAACTCTTGTCATATTGTGTGCATTCATGTTGCTCAAACTCCAACACAAATGCATCATTGTAACTATATTTAGGATCGGGAGATAGCTTATACATTACTTGGAGGTGTTCTAGTTGGAAATAACCAACAACAACCTTTTGATGGTTGAAAATGCTCCTTGTTTGGATGTCGATGTTTTATGGGGCCCAGCTTATCATGTCATTATACATCATGAATCTCAGTCGCACAACTATCTTGTGTAGCTCTGACTGGGCTATATATCTGAGTTTATCTTTGTGAGTATCGTCCACTTCATCACCAAAATATTCTGGGCAATTTATAATCTCATGTTCCAGAATCTCGAAGACCCGTGTCCAAGATTTAGCAGACTCTATAGCTCGTGGCGTACTATCTGATGGAATGTCCACATTCAAATTTGAAGCCTCACCAGCCGTATCAGTCTTCTTCATCATCTTCTGTGGTGCCATGATATCGAGAGAACAAAATAAGGTTACCTGTTGCAGAGGAATTGCGTGAACTTCTCAATCAGATAAAACTTGCTACTTTGCAGAAGGTGAAAATGAAATTCAAAATCAAAGCATTTTTATTCACATTAGATGCATTTATTCTAGTATAGCTTTACTAATGAAAAATTTATTAACTTTATTGGAAAAGTCTACCTGACGATCCGCAATCTTCGTTAAAAATCATTACCATTGATTTGTCATAAATGTCATTAATATTCAACGGTTTGTGTTTGGGAAATTTAGATGAGACGGAGTGAAAACTATTCGAATCCCGAATCTGTGAAGGTTAATCCCTGGATAATCATTTTCAACACTTCAATTAATCATGTTTAAAAGGTGTGTTAACTTTAAGCATTTCAGAGATTCAGACTTTGGGGTTTTTAAATGTAGTTTGAGAGGAAATACCTGAAACCCGAAAATGTGAAGTGATTAATTATCCAGTAATTAATTTAAGTCTCAATTGATCATATTTATGACTTTAAGTGTTTTGGAGATTCGGACTTCGAAGATTTTAGGATACGATGAAAGGTAAACGTCTGAACCCCGAAGCACGAAGTCATTAATTATCTCTTGACCATGATCAACTTAACTAATTAAGCTTTAATATTTCGACATTTTGGTGCTTCGGTGATTTATGAATTAGCTCTTTGCTATATTTATGAAGGGTCATCTCCCATAGTGACGTGTCGAGAAAAGGGAGGTTCCACGTGTTATTTAGAATCGAATGAATCTTCAAACGAAAATGTCAGAAATGAGTGCCACATGTCAACTTGGGGAAGACTCAAAAGATACAAGTGTACCATGACTCATGTCCTTCAAAGGTTTAGGAAAAGTGACGAACTAACACTTTCGGGTTTCGAGATTTTTATAGTTAAGACTTATCAAAATACCCGAAGCGCGAAGCTCTGGAGTGACCTTTAGTGATTCACGTTATTAACCATCAGGTGGCTCCAAAACTCTGGAGAAATTAGAATCGTTCGATCAAAATGGAAAGCCTTCATCAACAACGGACATCACGCGCTCCTTATTTCTAATTAACTAGATATGAATTTGATTTGAAATTTGAAAGTCATTTTCTAAGTTACCGTTTTGGGAAAGATTATATTTTCAGGAAGTGGAAAAAGGGAATCTCAAAAGTTCAAAATTATATGTGTTCCAACATGACTAATACTTCGATGAAAATAATGCCTAAGGTGGATAAGTAAAGGGTAAAGTCCTTGTTGAAGTTAGGGGGGTTCATTAATGGCGTATTTGAGAGTTCTATTTTAATGAATCAAAGGCTTGTTTCACTAGATCATCCCATATGAAGAGGATATTTTGGTGCAACATTCTTCAGAATCAATGGGCACAAGTCACATAATCAGGAACATAGCGACATACAAAATTAGTTTTGCCTTGTAGGCTTTGTAATTGGCATAATGTCCATGGAAGGGGAATTTGTGTCTGATGGCTTCTGCTTTCAAGGGGTCAACCATGATGTCACAAAGAGCACAAGGAGGTATCACCCAAATGAGAAGAATGGACTAGGTGGAAATATCCTCACTAGAGGCATTAGGTGGATTCATGGTGTCAAAAGACCATCAATGGCTATTGGATTCACTAGGGTGAAGGCCCATGACTTGGGGAAAAAAATTCCAAATTTGGAGGGCAGGGGATCATGGCATTGGCTGCTGAAAGTGAGGAAATGGTTTGTTGTTCTGACACTTTTCAGACCGAAAATTATGGCCCCCTCGCTACCTATAATATTGTCCCAAGGATTGGTAGAGAATGGCTTCAATCCAAGCTCAAATTGGAAAACGGGGCTCTTGTGCCTAACAACCACGATTTTGAAATTATATGTCTTCATACTATAACCCTTCTCATCAAATTCCCAATGCTCGTCCTTTGACACAAATTGGGATTAGGATGAGAGAGATATGGCCTTAGAAAGGTCATGGGAAAATGTTGTTTGGAGGGATGATTTGGGGAAAATTGAAATTAAATCTAAATTATAAAATCAATTCTATAAATACTATCTTTCTTAAAGTCTACAAGCTTGTAGCTAAAATGGGTCTCTTTCGATTTCAGAAAATTCGGCTCTAGAGGCCTCCAATTAAGCCTCATTTCGACACTGGCCTCTAGCCAAAACCAAGGTTCCTAACACTCTTGAAAGTACTACTAAAATTATAGGTTGAATTTGTGAGTGTGACTGTTGTAGCTATGATCTACACTCCATTGTGGTCACCTAGACTATTTCTTGGTGAAAATCTATCTCTAAATGAGGAAGATATGCAATTAGTTTAGTCAATGTCCCTTAGGGGGAAAATGAAATTTTAATATATAGTTATTTTGAAATATATATACATATATATAAACAAAATAAAATAGAAACAAAAACATATGTAAAACTATACATAAAACACACACACACACACACACACACAAACATGTTTTTGTTTATGTTTTATTTTGTTATATTTGTGTGTCTGTGTATGTGCTTTATGTATAGTTTTACAAATGTTTTTGTTTTTGTTATATATATATATATATATATATATATATCGTCTGTTAACCTTTATCCCTTTTTATATACATATGACCTGGTGATGAGGACAAGACAACCCCACGCCCCTCCCTGTGTTATATTTTGGCAAAATATAGGTAGGGGTGGTGTATGAGCGGTGTGTAGGTGACCAACAAAAGAACTTGCCCCTAGGGTTTGAGAGGAGGTGGCGTGGTAGTGGCCTTTGTTTGCAAAGGAATGGGGGACCGTCGATCCAAGTGGCAGCTAGGTGGAGCCTTGTGCACATGGTTGGTGGAAAGGAGGGACACTTGGACCATTTTTTTAAAGTGGGTTTTAACTTTAGAAAGGAGGGGGAGGTTGTGAGTTTGACCCCTTCCCTTTCCTTTTATTTGGTTTTTCTTTGTATTTTTTAGAATGAAAGGGGGAAAAGGGTGGAGGTCAAGGGTTCAAACCCCCTCACCCTCAATTTTGCACCTACGTGACTGTTACAACCTAACAACCCATAATTTTTCTAAGAGGGATCTAGAGCTTGGGCCTGGTGCCCAAGAGGGATTCAAGTTCTTTAAAATTTTCCTAGAAACCACTCAAGTGTAACAAATTTGAACTAACAAAATTCTAAACCAACAAGTCTATTGCACCCATAATTAACCATAAATAGTATTATCTGGCAATCTAAATTTAGCCATGCAATAAAAACCAACTATTCCCTCAAACAATTCTCTCAAACACCCTCATTCATATTTTGAACCAGTGCAAACATAACCATTCTTTGAAACTCTATAAACATGCATTGGAGGAAATTTTTAAAGCACTATGGGGTACCTGCATTATATTTCCCATAGGGGCCATACATTTTATGGTGAAAACTATGTTATCTTAATACTTGGAGCTGAACTTGAGCTCCATCCCATTCCTCAAAAACCTGTCAAATGAATCTTGAAAGGGGTAGGGAAGGAGTTTTATATTTTGTCATGCCCACGCTCTCCTCACTTTTAAAATAATTTTCTCGAAACGTGTGCAAATTCAACCCTAGTTTAATTTGACTTTCATTGACAGAGACCAAGAATGTGGCTAGATGAGACAGAGTTAGAATGTGGCATGGGACATACAATTGGAAAGGTCTTGATGAACCCATCACGAAAACACAATTGACAATCTGATCGTGTGGCCGCCTAGGCCCTCAATTTTGGCTAGGAAATTTTTCCCTTTAAACCTTGATTTTCCAGTGGTACCCACAAAATACCCAAACTTGTGAAAGTTGCCACGTTTCCATACGATATCTAATCGGGGAAAATGAAGTATCATCAAAAAGGACTCAATGAGTAATTCAGTGATATGGGTATGAAACTCTAAGATGAGGTTTTTAAGTGCTTCTTTGACTAACCTAAATGTTTTCCATGCAAGTTGGTTAGACCATCCCACCTCAACTAGTTAAGAGATTTGTGATGGATATAATTGGGTCATATAATGTCGAAATGAGGAAAACGAGGCACTGTTGGAAAGGTCTATAAGTCCAATATAGCATGAAAATTATGATCTTCTAATTTTGATCCTATTAGTGGCATTTTTTAAACCATGAATCACTATCACCAAACTAACCTCTAAAACTAATCCTAAAATTGTGAAGGCTCGTTTTCAACAATCGAGGCTCAAAACTAGGCATATGCTATAATGTTGGAAAGGTATCACATTTCCCTACATGACCTTTACACATGTTTTTCCTTTTGAGTCATATTTCAGAATATAAACTTGATCCAGGTGAATACTAGTGGCCACCCACCCGTTCCACTAATTCAGAACGGTTCCACATCTTGGAAGTTTTTCTATGGTTTTTTAAGTCCCAAACTTTCGGGGCCATTTTGAGGCCCTAAACAACATTTTTTGGCTTGGCAACGCCTAGCAAGTATCTAAAGGTAGATGCTAGGCCAAATGGAATGCATACTCCTTGGTTAGACCTTTCCAAAGGGGTACTGAGTGCCCCAAAAAGAGATAGTATGAAAAAGTTGCACCCCTGGGAAGTTGAGGTATCAACTAACCACATCAGGGCCCACAAATCTTTTGGCATTTCATATTCTCAGGTTATGGTTTTGGATGTTTATCGTTTTCTCATTATCTCTTTATGTTAAAAGGCATTTCCATCCTCTTTGTAATCAACTTCTTGCGAATGAGTGTAACCATCACATGTCTCTCTTTAGAGATAAGCTACCACCATTCTAGCTAGAGTGTGCTCTTTTCATTTTACAGTATTTTGTATTCCAAAGAGTTATTAATAAAAACTGATTTTAATTGTATTACTATGTTTCTTGCAATATCTCCATGTGTTTCCTTGTTATCTCTCTACCTTTGTGTCGTTCTCAATACAATCTGGATCAGTGGTATCATAGCATTATGCTCCTTGTCGTTCTTAGAGCATGTCCTCGATGAGGTCAAGGTATAGAGAGTTGGGTCTCAAGCTAGTTTCTCTTGAGGACAATCACTCTTGCTAGCCCAAGCAAACTCCCATGGTGGAAGAAATGAGGGAAAGCGAAGCATAAGATCTTATCAAACTATTGCTTGGGGAATCCCACACACGACAGAGGAATGATATGATGGATAATCTCGCCTAGATCCTTCAGAAACTACCAACAACAATGGAGGCACCTTCAACCAACAATCACTTCGGAGGTGCAAAACCATTTAAGGTACAAGTTAACTTTCATAATCCTTTATTTGAAGGCCAGATAGACGCCAATGCTTTGGGAAAATGGTTAATTCTGCTAGAGGGTTATTTCTTTGTCCAAAATTTTTCCAACATTGAAAAAATCACCTTTGCGCTACTTAAATCCCTTTCCCATGTCACAGATTGGTTGGATACTTACTGTGAACACCATGTCGAAGATGAGTCTGCAACTTTTGAGCCAGGACCCACTTGGGTGGCTTTTGTTGATGCCCTCGAGGAGCAATACTACCTTGTTAGAAACTATGATGACCAGTACATGAGATGGACAACTTTGTGTAGGGGAGAGACCAAATGGTTCCAGAGTACACCAACATCTTCCATACGTTACACACAAAGTTGAGTATTAAAGACTCCGAGTGGCACCTAGTCCTGAAACACTGCAATGGCCTATATAGGTACATCCAAATGGATATGGAATTCCTAGACATCTCCTCACTAGGATTTCAGTTCTACAAACCCATTGGAGTAGAAGCACAGTAAAGGTGGCCCTAAATTCCAAAGAAAGGATGGTCAGCCCCAGGACAACCAGTCCAAACCACAGGCAAAGAAGGGTAATGGGAATTCGAAGAAGGACATTGAAAAGTGGTGTCAATTTCACAAAATCCCTTGGCATAACACTAATGAATGTCACTCCAAACAATCATTTTTGGTTGAGATGAAAGCCTGCTAGTGGGATGTCGACTCAAACTCTTATTCAAAACTGGATAAGGGAAAAAAATCATTGGCACAGAACCCAATGTCAAAATCACTAACACAAAATTCCAGCCAGGGGAACCATAGAATCCTGAAGAAGAGGAGTTCCTCTTCCACTCACAGATGTGGGTGAAGGGGATGCCCCTCCATTTAATTATTGACAACGGTAGCCAGAAGAACCTAATATCAGCAGATGTCGTTAAGAGGTTGAACCTAACAACAATGTTGCATCCTCAACCATATACCATCGGTTGGCTCAGCCAAGGACGAGACATTTGTGTTAGCCAACAATGTCGCATGCACAACAACATCAAACCCTTCAAAGACGAGGTATTGTGTGATGTTTCCCTCCTTGAATTTTGTGATGTTATTTTAGGACAACCATATATGTCAAAGTGTCATGTTGTCTATGAATCTATCCCCCCTAGTGTCATTAATAATTTGGGAGATCAAATCTACATGGTATCGGAGACAATCCTAACTATTGCGGTCTCTTTGATCTTCGGGAAGCAGTGCAGAAAGGTGGTCTCTCATACTGGAATATTTGTCCTCTTTATGGTCGGGTCAGAAGGTGAACGAAAGGTCATTGTAACCACTAAAACCTCTACACGAGGTCTCTCTACACATCAACAATAGGTGGACAAGATAGTAGAAGAAAAAAAAGACATCTTTGCCTCAATAGGGTGCCTTTGCACTGATAGGTAAATTAATCAATTGATTTAACACCCAATGCTCCTCTACCTAACGACCTATATACAAGCATTCTGTTATGGAGAATGAATAAATCAAACACTAGATCCAAAAAATAATTCTGAAGGGACACATCAGACCAAGCTACTCACCTTGCAGGAGGCCAATTGTTCTATTAGAGAAGAAGGATGGGACATGGTGACTTTGTATTGATTAAAAACTCCTGAACAAGATCATAATCAAGAATCAATACTGAATCCCCCAGATTCATGATCTCCTCAATCAAATCAAGGGAGCCAATTTTTTCAGTAGATTGATATGAAGTTGGGCTACCACCAAGTGTCAATTTTGTAAAGCTAATTTCAAAAGATCATTACAGTTGGGTGGCAGGACACTTTGGTGTGGACAAAACAATGGTAGTATTGCAAAAGAATTTTTATTGGCCAAAGTTTCGACAATACGTTTGCAAGTACATCAAATCCTTCATTGCCCGCATCATTTCCAAACCCACCATCAAGAAACAAGGGATGTACACCCCTCTTCCTACTCCATATAGGTCTTGGGAGTCCATCTCCATGGATTACATGTCTGGTTTGAATTCAAACAAGCATGGGAATGACTATGTCTTCATGGACATTGATTGATTCTCTAAGATGGAATTTTTGGCACCCTGAAAGAAGAGCATCATAGCTGAGGCCATCGCTAAGTTCTTATTTGAAATTGTTTGGGTTCATTTTGGGCTCCCACGGACCATTATTTCAAATCGAGATAATTGAGTATTTTTTGGTCTAGCCTACGGTTGATGATAGACACCAAGCTGACCAAATCAATTGCCTTCCACCCACAAATTCATGGACAAACAAAGGTAGTCAACAGGATGATTGTTCATATCTTGAGGATGTACAATTCTAAACATACACACAAATGGGATGAGATCCTTCATTATGTTCAACATAGCTACAACATAGCACTCCATAGCTCTATTGGCCACAACCCTTTTCAGGTGTGCTTGGGGTTCCATCCAATGGCCCCTGTTGGCGTAGCTCTACCCATTGCAGTTGCAAAGGAAAATTCCTCCCATGCTCAGACCGAGACTGATCGAGCGACCAAATTTGTTGAGCAAATCCAACACATCCAACAACAAGTTCATCATATTTTTTAGAAATCCAATGCCAAGTACAAACAACACCAATATCAACATTCGGTGCCACACAAGTTTTAGGTGGGAGATAAGGTATGGTTGCATTTGCAAAAAGAGCACCTCACATGATCCAATTGGAACCTCTGTTGACTCTGATATAGGCCTTACACCATCACCAAGGTTGTGGGTGATAATGCTTTTGAGTTAAGTATTCCCCATTTCCTTGGCTTGCACCCGGTATTTAATGTGGAACTGCTTCGACCATATTTTCCACCTCTCATGGACACTTCAGATGCAGTCGAGCACTTGGCCCCTACATAAGTCAATCCTGAATGCATTGAACATGCGACATATTATGGAATCATGGACACCAATATGAAGGGCACCCACCAACATAACATCCAATTCTATCGGGTTGTCAAAGCAAGGAAACTTCTTCACCAAGGCAAGTGGCTCACTAGGAGTCAGATTCAACAAAATTTTCTCCATCTAATGGAGGAACTTGACACAATGGAGACAATTTCTTCCTAAGGGGGGGAGGACTGATCCAGGTGGATATTGGTGGCCACCCACATATTCTAGTAATTCAGAATGGTTCCGCATCTTGGTAGTTTTTCTACGATTTTTTAGGTCCCAAACTTCAGGGGTCATTTTGACGCCCTAAACGATGTTTTTTGGCTTGACAACATCTAACATGTGAATAAAGGTAGTTGATAGGTTGAAAAAAATGTGTGCTTCTCGGCTAGACCTTTCCAATGGGGTACCGAGTGTCCCAAATGGAGATCATATGCAAAAGTTACACCACCGAGAAGTTGACCTATCAACTGACCATGTTGGGGCCCACAAACCTTTGGGTATTTCATCTTCTGGGGTTAGGGTTTTGGATGTTTGGGGTTTTCTCATTGTTTCTTTATGTTAAAATTCATTTTTTGCCTCTTTGTAATCACCTACTTGCAAATGAGCGTAGTTGTCACATCTCTCTCTTTGGAGATAAACTACCACCATTCTAGCTAGCGTGTGTACTTTGCATTTTACAGTCTTTTGTATTCCAGACAGTCATGTATAAAATCTAAGTTTAATTGTATGACTGTGTTTCTTTCAATATCTCTATGTTTCCTTTTTATATCTCAACCTTCATGTCATTCTCAATATTATTCGGATCAAAACTAATAAGGAAGTCACAACTATGAAATTTGGCCTTTTAGGAGATGTGCAACTCATGCCCTTCGTAGAACAATCACACAAACTCAGAATCAAGCAAATAATAGCTCACTGAAAATCTGATCTCGATCCCTATAGGGTAAAACCACAGTATTTTCTATAAAATGAACATAAATCATTTTATTTTCTATAAAAGATTGTGTTCATATGGGACCCACCTAGTGACCAATGAAAGGGGCCAACATTGAAGATTTTGCAAGTTGAGTCCTCACCTCATGAAATCCATTTAACCCTACTAACCCTCTAATTGATAATTGGGCATTGGCCAAACTGAAATTTGAACCTTGTGACTGACTTGAACTAAGACCAAGTGACTTAAAATCAATGATTAATACTCTTCTAGTTTCTACGAAAGATCGTGTTCATATGGGACCCACCTAGTGACCAACGAAAAGGGCCAGCATTGAAAATTTCGCAAGTTGAATCCTCACCTCATGAAATCCATTCAACCCTACTAACCCTTTGATTGATAATTGAAGCATTGGCCAAACTGAAATTTGAACCTTGTGACTGACTTGAACTAAGACCAAGTGACTTAAAATCAATGATTGATACTCTTCTAGTGTCTGATAAATCACTATGTGCTCGAGTGAACCTTTGAAAGCAACCTCCTGATACTTTTTAATGGGAAAGGTCCATATTAACTATGACTCCTACCACTATCTTTGACTGGAACCAGAACTTGATAGTCTTCTTAGAGTAACCCTCCTACTAGCACATGAAGATAAAAAATGAGAACATCTTGTTGAGCCTAAAGTAGATTTTTGGGTCAACACTAATGACAGAAGTCTCAACTCAGAATTGTCCAAGTCAAAGGTCATTAATTATGAGTTGGATGGCTCAATGATGCCTAGTGAAAATAGTAAGGACTTCCTTTGATAAGGAAAATTTTGGAGGACCAAGAGAGAGGACATGGAAACAAGTGATTGTGCCAAGTTGTCAACATTATTATAGCTATGAGCAATGCTCATATGGGTGTTATGAGTTGTGCGACATAGAGGCACCTTTAGTACAGTGCATGGTGTATAGTCATTACTAGGACACAAATTTTACAAGGGACCACTAGTGGATGGTCAAGTAGCCTCTGGATTTGTCAGAGTTAGGTTAGGAGGCATGTTGTATTATTGGTTGCAAATTTGAAGGTGGATCTCCACCAAGTTCATGTAAATTTTTTGATAGGAAGGATCTCTCGATTGAGTAGTATTTGGAGGCAGATACAACCCTAATGCTTGGGAAGAGTTGTCGGTTTCCTATTAGTTCATAACAACCCTTTGTTGAGGAAAAGGGTTTTACAAGATTACTTCTTGTGGCATGGTAGGAAATGGATGTTGTGGGTATTAGTCCCAAATGGTGGATTAACACCTTGGTTAGTCATCATTTTCTTCATCTTTTTATATTCAATGATTTGAGGGCAATGGTGAGTGTAATGGCCAATATCACCGCATAATGCATAAGGGAAATTGGTCCTAGGAGCATTGTTCTTTCCCTATTTTAGTTGGTTGTTATTACCAATTGGCACTAGTTTCCTCGGTTGGTCGTTACCTCCAACATTATTGTTTGGGTTAGAGGAATTTCCCTTTGGTCCTTGAGGTGGGTTTTACACCATGTTATTCCCTTTCTTCTTTCCCTTTTTTATGGATTTGAGGGATTTACCTATTGAAATTCTCAAATGTTTGGGTTTGCTAGGTGGGGGAAGGTTGGTTAATGTTAACATTAGCTTGTTGTGTGGATCATTGTAGTGTTGCGATACTTGATGGAGGACTATGGAACGCATAGTACATATTGGCCTGTGGGGGGGAACTACATGGGTTATGTGAATTATAAGACATGGAAGCACCTCCATTACATTTTTAACTATTGCATGAAGGGCCATGTCTATGTTGTGAAGCATGTATTCTTGAGGGGGGTATGCTAGGACCAGAGTGGGATGATGTGGCCCACCATGCAGGTTGTTGGGAGCAGTGTAAGGCATGTTGTAATACCCATATGTGGGTTGACCACATGAAGTAGTAGTGCCACTTTAGGAGGTGCTATCCCCTGTAACAATTACCACAATGTTTGGTTCCATAGTGGGTTGAGTAACCATATTGTTTAGTAACATGAGAAATAGACTCAATAACACCATTCACTACATGTGATGCACTAGGAGTATCTTGTTCAAAAGAGTGAGGATGAGGAGAACTAGGAATGATCGTGTATAAATACCTTTATTGGGCATACATGAGGTCAGAATGTTTCACTTCTAGAATGGCCTCATTTTATATTTGAAGCATGGTGGTGGCCATGTCTTTGGCGATTAAGAGTAAGAGGGATTTCAAAAATCAATCCAAGAGGAGTTTGTTTTTAACTTTTATCTTCCACAAGCTATGCTACTAATGCCATTCATGGATGTGATTCATGATATGGGTAGATATTTTTTGGTGAAGATCAATAAGGATTTCCAAGCTTGTGTTGTGACACATCGGTAACTGGAAGAATGTTAAGAATGCATTGGCTAATGGCATAAAGTTTACATGTGACTCGACTAATTTTTCAATATACCACTTGGTTGATGGCTCGATGAGGGCTCTTTAAAATAACCTAATCTATATAGTATCATCAGTGATGCTATTATATAACCAACTTTGATGAAAATTGATGACGTGATTGGTCATATCTTCACTTGGTTGTTCCTTGAATTTGGGAATATCAAAGGGTAGCTTGGTTGGCATGGGTGGCCAAGCAGGATCATGTAAGATTGGGTCATTGGTGAGTTTTATCAAATCAAAGATATTCAAAATAGCCATATATGGTAGGTTAGTGTGTGTGGTGGTGGTAACAATAATGACAAGGGTGGTGGTGGTGGCACATTTACCATTGAGAGGACTGGTGTGTGCTTGAACTTGGTGACATAGAGTTTCGAGAACACGATCTTGTAGGTGATGTGCTTAATAAGGATAATCCTCGTAAGAATGAACCTAACAATGTTTCACTTGAGCATGGGTGTGAGGGAGATTCTATTGGTCTCAGTGGAGAAACTAAAATATTAGGAATGCCTCCAAGAAAAGGAGGAAGGTTGTGAAGTCTAATTGAATGCCTAGGTGACTGGGAATTCAATATTGTTCTTAACTAAATCAAGTTCTCAAAGGTATAAGGTGATATGTCAATGAAACAATTCTAATATGAAAAATAATGATCTACTTGGATAAAATATGTGTATATTGAAATGTTATATGAACATATTTCACTAAACCACTATATACATTTTTATGTATGGTTTTTTTGCATGATGTTTTGAAAAGTAAAAGCATGTATCATATGACTTCTAATGACCTTCCACTCAAATTGTAACTAGGCCTTCCAAAAAATTATCAATAGATAAGGCGCGAATCCACCGAAGATGACAAGTAAAGGTGAAAAAAAGTCAATTGTAGTGAAGGGTTTTGTGGGCATTTCCCAATTGTGAAAAAAAGTCAATTGTAGTGAAGGGTTTTGTGGGCATTTCCCAATTGTCAATGCTATTTGTCTAAGGTGAAAATGCAACCCACAAATGCCACCTATGTAGAAGTCATAAATTTTGGACATTAAGTTACCTTTCACAAGTGCAGACATGGGACTCTTAGCCTTCTACAGTCAAGGGTCGTAGTTGAAAAAGAGTTGGGTGGATCAATAAGACTGAAAAAATAACTTTACCTCAACATATGACCCCTCATGGTATCTTCGTGTCTTGGTTTTAACACACTTGATATACAATGATTACAAGCTCCCTAGGAAAACAATTATGTTTCACATGAAAAATGACTATGGGGGATTATTTGAATGCATATCCGTACAATTGTAACTTATACTATAAATTATTTGTTGACCTCAAATGGATGAATTAAGTTGGTTATTTAAGGGGGTTGTATTGGCATTGTGAACTAGTAGATTTGATTAATGGTGTGACAAAGGAGGCATTTTAGACTTATAAAACTTTTTTATTCATCAGGATCGCTTTATGGGTGCAGGATGAAGAGTATACTTGGATTGAAGTAGACTCTTTAGGTTATTTCTATGTGTGTTTCAAGTGGTGAAAAACAATGTTGAACTGGAATGATAGGAACTAAATTGCAGAAAGTGAATATTGCGAAAACTTTGAAAATTTGATAAAGACAAATATTTTAACTTGGGGTTCTTTCTTCATCTAATTAATTTCTAAGTGTTATGAAATAATTTTGTGAATGACAATCCACAATATAAATGTGAATGTTATAAGGGATGTATTTCACTTTATCACCCTTTTTTGATTTACCAAGATCGTTTGTGAGCATAAGGCAAAGAACATACTTTGAATGATAGAGATTTTAATTCCCTTGTTTGTGTGATTTTATGATAGCATAAAAAACTAATCTATAAGTGAATGATAACTTTGAAAAATGTTGACTAATAATAAATTGTTCAATCAAGGAAATAATTGTAAATAGTGAGTGATTAGCCACAAGAGTTCATTTCCCACCTAGCTATTCCTTTTAAATGAGTTTAAGCAATGTAATCTGAATAAACCAACAATTACGAAAAATACATGAAGTCATAAGCTTTGAATCAAAGTGAAATGACAAACAATAAGCCATCCACATGGAAAGTACGAGGAATTATGATTCCACCCCCTAGCCATTAGATGATTTAATTACTAAGCACAAGAAATGAAAACCCACCACCCAAACCTCATAAATCCACTACCTAAGCTCAAAAATTGAATTTGAGTGGACTTGAGCGGGCTAATACAGACACAGTTGGTTGAATCGCGCATGGAAGCAATCAAATTCCTATGTGGAAAAATGGTGTGACCAATGCATAGTTGGGCTAGACATCTCACATGGGTATCGAAGGTTGTGTCGCGTGAATCTGCCAAATCAAAGAGATACAATCATGTGAAATGCCAAGAGCTCAAAAATGATATTTTTGAATTCTTACCTCTACTGGTGGGTGTTGAGTGAACCTATAGGCCTACAAATGAACTTGATAGTCACCACTTGTTAGATATAAGTTTAAAACAACCTAATAAGTAAGATATGTTGATATAAACCCAAAGTGGAGTCACCAATTTGTATTTGGGGTTTTGTTTCATTTGAGAGCAAAACTCATTGTTTTAGCTAGGTTGTAAGCTAAACAACAGACAATTATTAGTTGTGTAACAAGCATAATGTTGAAATATTGTAATTGCAAAGAGTATTCTAATTATTATTGAGTTATTTTTATATAGATCAAATCCCCTTTTGTGGATTGATCATGTTGGGTCTTGTATATGACCAAATCCCCTTTTGTGGATTGGTCAAACCATGTTTATATGGTGGTAATTGAGAAGTCATCCCCTAGAGATAATTAAAGTGGTTTTAACCACTAGATGGAGAAGTTGGCCCTGCTTGGTGAAGAGACACAACCCTAGCGCCTCCCAGCTAGTATAAATAAGAGAGGATGACGCCTCATTCACTCACTCACTCAAGTCACTAATCTAGTGCACAAGTTTGAAGGAAGTTGAAGTTAGAATAAGGAGAAGAGAAAGGTGCATGCTTTAGTGGATTATCTTTAGTGTTTTGTCTTTCTCTTGGCATTGTATTGGAAATCTATACTAAGGAAGTTTTTTGTTGGGTTTCTCCCCCGTGAGGGTTTCCCAGGATAAAATGTTGTGTACTTTGTGATTGTGTTTCTCTCAGTGATCCTACTTATGCTATTATTGTCTAGTAAATTGAAAATAACTTAATAACAGCTCTAAAATTGGAAATGGTATCAAAGCTAAACTGAAGAGAGCACCTATCACTGGGTAATCAAAAAACGTCATTATTGTCGTATAAGAAAATTAGGGATTTTTGTTGGATGGGAACTTTTGCGTAAAAACCATCTAGAAAAGTTCACCCTAGCCTAGCGAAATCATTGGCAGCTTGAGCACACCTTTTCAGTGGACAGAGCCTCCAGGAAGTGTAACCCTACTTTTTACTAGTACAAGAAAACCAGAAAACTAGAAAACTAGGAAACCAGAACCAGTACTAGACATACCAGTCCAAATTTTCGTAGGTCAAGTTTCAAGGGGTAAAACTTGAAATTTTTTAAGTCTAACGGCTCTAGCCTACTTGCCTTAGCCCAACACATCTCCTACTAAGTTCAGAATCACTTTTTGAGCACTTTCAATTTTTGGTCATTTTCTCAACTCCAGATCAAGATGTCTGCAAGCACTAAGCTTGTTGAGAATTTAGAAGGTGTGGAAAACTTCCATCCCTAGAAGTACAGACTTGGACTCATTCTTGAAGAGAATGACCTAGCAAAATTCATAAAATAAAATGTACCAGAACCTGAAGAAGAAGAAGCCAAAGAAAAGTACAAGAAGGATATGGTCAGGGGCAAAAAGATCATTGTAAATTCTATTAAATATCACTTGATCCCTCAAGTCTCTTCTAAGAATAATCCAAAATAAATGTTTGATGCCCTAACCAAAATGTATGAAGGAAAGAACATCAACCAGAAGATGAACTTGAGAACCCAACTCAAGAGTACAAAGATGCAGAAGGGAGAAACAGTCCATGGCTATTTCTCTAGGGTTTCTCAATTCAAGGAACAATTAGAAGCAATTGGAGATAACATAGATGAAGATATAAATATAATTATAGTTCTTAATGGTCTCATAAGACCTTCGGATGAATTCATCCAAACCATATGTGCAAGAAAATAAAAACTCCATTTTGATAGCTTATGGGAATAATGTGTTCAAGAAGAAGAAAGAGTAGCCAAACGAGAAGCAGTGCTATTAAAGGATGAAGACCAGGCCCTAGATGCTCATGCTAAAGGAGGAAAGAAAAAGTTTCATTTCCAAAAGGAGACCCATCTTCATAAGGAATCTCACTCTCCAAGGAGATTCAACCACTTCCATAAAGAATCTCACCCTCCAAGGAGACTCCATAAATTTCAGAAGGGGCAAAGAAGAGAAAATGATTTCTTCTCTTATCAATGTTATCATTTTGATAATATGGGACACATTTCTAAGGATTGTCCTTCCAGAAGGGTAGAATTCAAGAAGAGAAGTAACAAAAGACATCATGCCCATACAACTAAATATGATGAACCACCCAATAAGTTAACTAAAGAAGAAATTGAAGACTATGTCTTATGATACCCGGATAAGATACTTGGCTCTCAAGCACATGACAGGAACCTCGATAAGAATGAAGGATGTATCCCATGTACCATAAGAAGGAGGTTTGTACTTGTTCACTCAGATGCATGTGGTCCAATGAAATTAACCTCTTTAAGCGGGTATGTATACTATGTGTCATTTATTGATGATTACTCTTGCAAGACTTGGGTTTATTTCTTGAAATCCAAAGATGAAGTACTCGGAAAGTTCAAGGAATTCAAAGCCTTGGTAGAAAATATCTCTGATAGAAAAATCAAGATACGCAGGTCAGATAATGGAGGAGAATACACCTCAAAAGGGTTTGGAATCTTTTGTAGAGATGTCGGGATTAAGAGGGAGCTCACCACTCCCTATAATCCTCAACAAAATGGTGTAACAGAAAGAAAGAATAGAACAATAATGGAAGCAGTGAAGACTATGATCCATGATCAAGATCTTCCAATGCACTTATGGGTTGAAGCAGCAAGAACATCAGTCTATGTCCAAAATAGGTTATCCCATAGTGCACTTGGATTCAAAACCCCCGAAGAGATGTTCTCCGGAAAGAAGCCAGAAGTAAGCGATCTAAAAATATTTGGATGTCCACTGTTTGTACACATTCTAAAAGAAAGGAGAACCAAGTTGGACCCTTCAGGAAAGAAGGGAATATTTGTTGGATATTGTGAGGTCTCCAAGGCCTTCAGAATTTGCATACCAGGTTACCATCATATTGATATCAATAGAGATGTAACCTTTGATGAAGATGCAACACTTAGGAGATCAAGGAAGTGCCAACTTGAAGAAGTATATGAAGAAGAACCTGTAGCTCCCAAAGTTGCAGAACCTATGAAGGAAGTTACAGTTTCCTCTGATGATGAAATTCTAGAAGATCATGATATGATAGAATCTCAAGAACCTCCCAAGATGACGATCTCTCACAAGAGAAAGTCATCTTGGGCAAGGGAAATCATACAATATGGAGAGAAGTACGGTGCCCCAGAAGGAACCATGAGACATATCAAGAAGCCTAAGCCATTCTCCAGTTATATGGCCTTGATGTGTGATCTCATAGAGAAGGAGCCTACTTGCTTTGAAGAAGCCATTTAGAAGAAAGAATGGGCGGATGCCATGACAGAAGAATACCAATCCATTATAAAGAATGATGTATGGGAAATAGTTCCTAGACCAAAGAACAAAGATGTGGTATCTTCCAAATGGTTACACAAGATAAAACATGTTGCAAACGAGAGTATTGAAAAATATAAAGCAAGATTTGTAGCTTGTGGATTTTCTCAAAAGGAAGGCATTGATTATGAAGAGACGCTTGCTCATGTGGCCAGATACACTTCTATCAAAACAATCATAGCTCTTGCAACCAAGATGAAGTGGAAGTTACACCAAATGGATGTGAAAACAACCTTCTTGAATGGTGTTATTGAAGAATAAGTATATATAGAAAAACCATAAGGGTTTGAAGTTGAAGACAAAAAGAATCATGTCTAGAGATTGAAGAAAGATCTGTATGGTTTAAAGCAAGATCCTAGATCTTGGTATGGCCGAATTGATAGTTTTCTGTCAAGCTTGGGATTTACCAAGAGTAAAGCTTATTTTAACCTTTATTTTAATGTTATGAATGATGAGCAAGTTATATTGTTGTTGTATGTAGATGAATTATTCTTAACTAGAGAAAAAAAGATCATCACAGGTTGTAAGAAGAAGCTCGTTGCAAAGTTTGAGATGAAATACATAGGCTTGATGCATTATTTCTTAGGTCTTGAATTTTGGAAGACCTAGATAAGATCTTCCTTAATCAAGGGAAGTATGCAATAGAAATATTGAAGAGGTTTGACATGTTGGAGTGTAAAGCCATGAACACACCCATGGAAACAAAGTTGAAGATCCTAGTAGATACTTTGTCAGAATTGGTTGATGTTACTCTGTATAGACAGATTATTGGTTCGTTGATGTATCTAACAAATACCAGGCCATATATATGTTTTGTTGTGAACACCTTGAGTCAGTATCTGGTAGAACCTAGACGTGTTCACCTTGTAGCGGAAAAACATGTGATGAGATACCTTAAGGGTATGTTGGAATATGGTCTTTGTTACACTAGAGATCATGACTTCATATTGTATGGATATACTGATTCAGATTGGGCTGGGAAGTGTTTTTGATAGAAAGAGAATTTCAAGATGTTGTTTCATTCTAGGGTCGGCCATGACTTCATGGTAGAGTAGGAAGCAATCCAGTATTGCTCTCAGCATGGTAGAAGCAAAATGCATTGCAAAATGTTCCGCCAGTTGTGAAGCCATATGGATTCATAAGTTGTTGATGGATCTATTCAATTTGGATATGGAAACCACTGTGATTCTATGTGATAACAAGAGTTGCATAAAGATGAATAAGAACCCTGTGTTCCATGACAAGTCAAAACACATAGAAATCCGGTATCACTACATTTGTGAGATCGGAAGAGCGTCGTGTAGGGAAAGAGTGTAGATCTCGGT
>CBVK0100286097.1:0-23435 GCA_900067695.1 Picea abies | reverse complement strand
ATCCTCTACAGAGTCCAACCAAAAGAACGGTTTTACTTTGGGAGTTAACATCCACCACTCATGTCCTCATTAGTACGGACCTTCAAATAGGTTTCATCATCTATTCATTTGCTACAGAGACAATTGTTGCATCTGTTCTTACTCAGAAGAATATCAAAGGAGAAGAAATCCCAATAAGTTTCATGAAAAAAAATCTACATGACTATGAGTTGAGGTATTCAGAACTGGAGAAGCAGGCCTTGGCTCTTGTAAAAGTAGTAGCACACTTTCAAACATACATATTGAACTCCCATGTTATTGCTTATGTTCCCTCATCACCAGTGAAGATGCTCCTGAATCAACAATTGAGAGAAGGAAAATGGGCTAATTGGTTGAAAAATATACAAGAATATGATATTGAGATTAAACCTTTAAAGGATATCAAAGGATGAGGCTTATGTAATCTCATCGCGAACGGATATTCGGTTGATGAAATGATTTCAATTTCAGTCGAAGAACCATTGGCTGATTCATAATGGTACGAAAATATTATATTCTACTTAAGGTCTGGGAAATTTCCTGTCACCGTGAACCCCAAGGAGCGAAGAACATTGAAGATGAAGGCGAATCAATATGTATTGATTCCTGATATATTGTTTAGAAGAAATTATGATGGTATACTATTGATATGTGTTGATGAAAATCAAGTCCAAGAACTAATAAGATAATTCCATGAGGGAATATGCAGTGGACACTTTGCACCTAATGCAACCGCCCACGAGATAATAAGAGAAGGATTCTATTGGCCATCAATTTTCATAAACTCGTGTGCCATAATAAGGAAGTGTTTATCATGCCAGTAGTTTTCAAGAAAAATGAAGAAATATGTGATGCCTTTGCAGCCCATAATTGTAGAACAATTGTTCTCCCAATGGGGACTTGATGTTGTTGGGCCAATTAATCCGAAGTCTAGAAAGGGGAATATATACATTCTCACGGTGAAAGATTACTTCACGAAATGGCCAGAAGTGATGGCATTAAACAAGGTTAATGCTGAAGTGCTAATTCAATTCCACAAAGAAAATATTTTGTCGAGATTTAGTGTCCCAAATAAATTTATCATGGACAATGGTTCGATTTTCACCGGGTCAAAGTTTATGGAGTTTTGTGGAGAATAAGGAATCATCATGGGTCAATCATCGAATTATCATCCACAAGGAAATGGCCTTGTTGAATCCACAAACAAAACCCTTGTTTAGATACTGAAGAAAACCATTGACAATAACCAAAGGAATCAACATCTAAAGTTGACGGATGCACTATGGGCAAGAAAAACGACTCTGGAGGATAGCACCGTGATGTCTCTGTATCTATTGGTTTATGGGAAAGAAGTGAAAATGTCAATTAACCTTGAGCTCAATGCATTGATATCTTTGATTAATACCGAAGATGCAGAAGATATTTCACCCATCCGGAGGAGATTCAATCAGTTGTTGAAGTTGGAAGAAGAACGAAGCAAATCCCTGAATCGAACTTCTCATAGAGCGTCAAAAGATATTTTTATCATAGCACAATTGTAAAGAATTTCCAGAAGGAAGATTTGGTGCTACTTTGGAACAAGGCCAAGGAGAAATCATCCATGCATACAAATTTTGAAGCACTCTGGATCGGACCATATGTCATCGAGAAGATCTTGGGTTTTAAATCTTATATGCTCCAAGACATGAAGGGTAAAATATTAATGTTTCCTGTCAACGAGAAACATTTGAAATGTTTCTTCTCTTAAGACTTTCTCATTCTCATTCTACATAATTTTACTTTTTCAGTTTTTATATTCTTACTCTGATTCCATAGCCCAATGGGTGGAAGCACCTGGTCATGAGAGATTTTGGATTCTTGACAACCCACAGGGGGTTATCATCCCATAGTTGGAGCCTGTTGTTGAGATAAATTCCCGCTTCTGAAATTTCCCTCCCCTTTTCTAATTTCCCAACTTTTTTTGTCCATTTCTTTTCCCTCTTCTATACTTACCCAAATTCCCCTTTTTCCTTTTTCCTTTTTTCCTTCTTTTCTCCCTTTCTAGTTTTTATGCTTAGTCATTTTTCCAAAATGGTGAGTTCACGGGTTCCTAGGTTGGTGGACTCGCGGGTCCTCATCTCCAATCCACACTCCCACATATTGAGTCTGACTGATCGCTGCATTATCCTATACTTAGCCATTTCTGCAATCGCAGGTTTCCGGGTTAGCAGGTTTCAAAGCTTTCATATCCCTTGTTATGTGACATACATTTTGTACCCAAACGATCTGTGATCTACATTTCAACCATTGGACTGCCCAGGCTCCTAAGTACCTCATCTCTCCTATATTGAGTCCGACTGATTGCATTACAACACTTAGCCATTTCTCAACCTTATGCAATGGCAAGTTCGCAAGTTCTCGGGTTGGAGGGTTCACAAAAGTCCCAAATGTTATTTTCTCTCATCTATCCCTACCACATTTTCACTTTTCCAAATACACATTTAGTATGGTTTAATGCTAATAACTCATCATGCAGGTATTGTAAATATTTTCATTAATAGGTGAAGGGATCGAGGAGATTTCTTATTAAACCACATTAAAACATGATTTGCGGAAGATTATATATCTCTCAAGCGCTCATTTCAAATATTATATGCATCAAAAGAATGCTCTCATCAACTTATGGAAGCAGCAGCTCGCTAGCAATTTTGCGGAGATACTTTGAACATTTTTGGACGAAAAGACCAGAACTTTCAGTGGTCTAGAGCGTACTCTTATTATCCATCCCCTTCTGCTCAAAAGGAAGTAATTTGGACGTCCAGAATTGCCTGTGGAAGATGTGTTCCTAAAGTTTTTAACTGTAAGGATTTGGTTTCCTTGTGCACTAAGAAGTATATACCAAGTTAACAGATGTTTCAACTCCAAGACCATTCTCCCATCTCTCTTTATCCTCAAGTGTTCTGCAAAATGTTGAAACTCCCAGACCCAACACTCACCTTCAAAGGTGAAGATTGCAGGGACTTCTTGAAAAAGCATGACGACAACCTGGATCTCTGACCTGAATTCTTGGAGAATCTCATGACCATCCCCGAAGATACTACCATATTGTAGTTCAACTTGTTCAAAAACCCATTTCAGGAAATTGTCTAATTATTTACTAGAGTTACGGGCCAAGAAACTATTGCCAACATTTCCCATATGATTCTTTACATCTTATATTTTATTGTCAAGGAGCAGGCCATTTTCGATTGGGGGAAGTTTATTTCCATTGAAATATCTTCCCAATTATCTCAGTATAAAAAGGATAAGAAATTATTTATGTCTTCTTATTTGGTTTTTGCGATAGCGCATTGTTGTTAATTTCCTAAATTGTCTATATGCAAGAAGGTGAATTGTGAATTTGACCATGTGACCTTTTGGTACCAAGCATTATGGAGGCACAAAGATTCCCTGCATTTTTATGAAGTTTTCAACGACTTTGTTTTAGTCCTTGAAGCATTTTCGTTTGGAAAATATACCCCAAGAATATCTACTCAGGCTAGTAAATTCATGGATAAAAAGGGGACTTTGGAGCAAATGGAAAATTACAATGTTATCATGATTTTTGGTTCTAAGGAAAATCCTTCCTTTCTTCCATGCCATATATCCAAAATAATGTTTGTTACAGAAGTTGCAAGGAAATATAACGTTTGGTTGCACTTTTTTCATGAAAAACGAAAAAATCAATTCATACCTTTGCCTTGGAAAATTGGGGATTTTGTATTCAGAAGTATCAACAAAATTGATGAATTTGAAAACCATTTCCACAACTTGAATCTCAAGTATGGTGAAAAGATTAGAGGGTTTGACCCTAATGGAATATTTGTGGAACATATGTTAACAATGTGTTTTAGCAATTCATTATCCACATTGTTCTAGGAGAAGAAGATAATAACCTGGGTAATCCTACCCACACTACTAGTGACTTATAGACGGTACTCAGTACCAATGAATTTTACAAACGGAGAGGAAAGGTTCCCAGAGAGAAGAGTGCCCAGTCCCCAACTGTTACTCCTAAGACTACAACACCTCAAAGTAGTTATCTAGTGGCCCACCCATCTAAAAAAGTACTCAACAATAGTTCAGGTGGAGGAGGAGATAAGAACCCCCCTCCAGAAAAAATTGAAAGCTCACATAAACTTCCTCTAAGGAAGAAGAGGAAGAATATTGTACAAGAAGAAGAAGAGCATTGCGTCTAAATTGACATCAATAGCTTCTCCCTCGAATATATGGAGCTCGAGGCTAACATTGAGAAGATGTTTCCTAACATTGACCAGCCAGAAGGCGTGGCCCACCAGAATCATTCGTTGGAAATTGTTGATAATGGGATATTTGATGAAGAAGAATCATTTGTATTTCAGAGCGTTGTCTTTGATAGTGAATCTAAAAAAATAATTATTGATAAGAGTGATGTGAAGAATAAAAAGGGGAAATATCGTTCAGAGGATAACCTAAGAAATATGCAGCCTTCCCAAATTTCCACAATTCATAAAGCAAATGGTGATGCATTGGACGATTCCATTGGTGGTCTCAAAGTGGAAAATATAAAGTTAAAGGAAGGGATTAAGGAAATGGAAGATACTTTAATGTCTCTTCCACTCCTTGCCATCCCTTTGGCAATTGTCAGATCCTCCACACTAGCAGCCAAAATAAAAGGATCCTCAAGCTTACTCACATCAGCCATAGCTATGTGGAGAATAATATCAAGAAAATAATGGCATTGATTATAGAAGTTTGGGAAATTTCAAAGAGCATGATTTTTTTTGGCTCGAGGGCGCATGCTTTCCTTGAATACCTACAGGCCGACCTAAAAAATGAAGAAGGTTTATATCTTGATGTCATGGTACCCTTTGGTATTAAATTTTCCAACATGTCATAGCTAAAGAGAAGAGATGAGGACCTTCCCTCTCCAAGTCAGGTCAAGCAGTTGAATGCCTGTTGGAAGGAGAAAATAAAGAACTTGAACAACATCGTTTAGGCGTGCATCCAAGCCATAACAAGGAGAGAAGATTTATTCAAAAGGCTCATGGAGTTGGACCTAGCCGAAATCATTAACAAAGTCCAAGATCCCAAGTTGATACTCAACTCCTTGTTCCTAACAAAACATAAGTTCGATGAGCAAGTTGATATTTTTACAGGATTGTCAATAGAAAAATTATATGGAATAATTGTATATGATGAGAACATCATAGATAACTGGCTATTGGATTACTCCATAAAAAATCATGATATTGAAGAAGTATTACATGGAATTTCCATTGATCTCTGAGACTTGGAGGGTGATTTGTTCAATATTAAAATTTGGCATGAAATTAACGCGGCACCTATGAAAAGTTACATCGAAGAATGGTTCAAGAAGGCTATCGATAAACTGGAAAATGAAGGGAAAGAAGCAGTTGAGATGGTTCCTGTAACCATTGATGAAAATGATAAAAGGACATCAGCGAGCAAATGAAGACACGAGCGACCATCATAGTAATTTTACATTGATCACATCCGTATTTTCTTTATCAGGTCCTCAATCCAGTTATTCCACCTCTTTCACTAGAAAGTTTTAACTGAAGACTGATAACTCCTTTTTTCTTCTTACCGGGTCTTGTTGATCCTTCTACTGCCCACCGTCTTCCTTCTAAAAACATATTTCTTGTATTTATTTTCTCTATGGTCCACGGGAGCCCCAATCCCATTATTTAAGAGAAAAAAATTTACAATTTCAAGAATATGTAACAAAGTATATATTTTTGGAAATTTCAAGAGAACTACTTTGGCAACAATCTCGACTTTGCCTTGTAACCCTGTTTTCAAAATATAAAGTATTTGAGGTTGATCTATCATTATATTTAATTGAGTTTCCCATGTGTCCACTATGTTAAAGTTCTCTTATGCATGTGGATCATCTTCTTTTTTATTTTATGTGATCAAAAATATTTTTCTTAAACTATGATGGATGTGAGGAAATTTTGCTTATTTTCTTTAAATGTGTGAATGTGTTTAGTTCCTGGTCCTTTCTCAGGAACTTTCTTTTAAAAGAAAACAAAAAAAGAATCCTTTTATTTTATTGTAATATTTATGTTTCTTTGAATTACTACAATGGACTTTTTTTAAGTCCCACATTTTGAATATTTAAAATTCTCAAGAAAATCTAAAATAGGAGTACCACCTCTATAAAATCGTAGGGGGGTTTACATCCTCGTGAGGTTGTTGTTTCAGTCCTAATGGATTCAAACATCAACATAAGCATAGGTGACCAAGAACTTTGATATGGGTTCCAAAACTCTAGCTATCCAAAATGGAGTCTTGCATTTGATTTCGCATTTGATTTCCTTCAAAATTGACAAACAATTGTGGGTATTCATCGCACATAGTTTATTCATGCTCCCATGTTACATCTTCAGTTTCATAACATGTCCATTGAACCTTTGACAACCGTATAGATTTGTTCATGATCACTTTGAATTTCTAGTCCATAATGCACATTGGATCCACCCAAAAATCTCCTTCGTGTTCCACCTGCATCATAGACCAATCATTTTTGTGGTTAGGGTCATGGACATATTTCTTTAATAATGACACAAGAAACACATTATGAACTCTCCTGGATGTAGGAAATGCTAGCATGTATATAATTGGTCCTATATTTTCTAATATTTCAAAATGTCTTGTTATCCCCATTTTTTGGATAACTAAGGATATTATGTCTCGAGGCCCTCAGGTTGTAGCTATGGAGTGTCGAGAGACTACATGAACAGAAGTACCCTTTTGCATAGATGGGAATCCCACTCACCACCACAGATGGTCACGGGTTTGCAGTGGCATCCACCACACCAGTTAGCTTCTGGAACGCAGTCGGCCTTGCTCCATGAGGTACAAGTCAGTATTATGGTGAGCATCATTTCAATATTTAAGCCACTTGAATCTTTGATTATGTTGTATCTTAGATTGCTCTAGATTTCATGATATATGCTTGGACATTATGCCTTTTTCCCTGCTTCACCTTCCTAGTTGACATAGTGCCCTAGTAAGTGGTTTTCCTTGGGGATGGTTTTGCTACTAGGAACTCCCTTAATGAGCCATTGTACCGTTCATGACCATACTTACCACTTTCCATCATTATTCCCCTCCATTTCCTTATCTCTTGGGATTTTAGGGTGTATTGACCCAAGAAGGGGTTGTCTCTCATTCTATGGGAAGAAGGGGTTGAAGGCCCAGAGAGGTTGATGTTGGGTAAAATATAAAAGCCTTGTATAAACCTTCTAAATGATTCACCCAGGGATCACCCGAGAAAGTAATGAAATGTGTATCTTTAAGTAAAGGGGACCCGTAATATAATAAATAATTCTTAAAAGGTTAGTTGAAGGATAGGAGGTCTCATCACGAGCTGACCTATCACATCCATGAATATCTAGTGGTATGGCATTGCCACCAACTGGTCACAAAACCAATCTAATGGCTTTCAGTTGCATGAATGAGAGAAAGGGGGTCTCATCATGAGCCAACCTTCTCATTTCCACTAGGTGTTTGTGGGTGACATTGTCATCATTTGGTCACCACGCCAGGGCAATGACCTTCAAACTCTCCTTATGTTATATTGAAATAAAATACAAAGAAAGAAATATAAAAGGCAATCAATGGGCTTGGAAAAAGTGCATTGTGGACAAAGGTACCACACACCCTCTACAAAGGCACCCATGAATGAGACACTACAACCCCTTATATGTCATGAGCCCTATGCCCATTGAGTCTTGACCCCAACCACTTCATCCACTTTAAATGGATTAGAGAGGGATCTCTTGGAAAATATCCTTGACCTAGGGAAATATCTACCCAATAGAACACCTCGTCAACCCTCCCATATTCAAGATTGACAAGTCACATAGTGTCTTTGAGAAATTAATTATTTGATATAGTGATATTTGATGCACATTCTTAAATGTATTATTTATTGATTGGATTCCCTTATCACAATTTTATGAATTGATATCCTTGGAGGGTGTGCTCATTTGTCTTTGCAGGACCCAGTTGGTGGACAGTTTTGGGAGAACAAGCCTAGCTTGCGCTTCCATGGGGATACAAGCCCACGGGTTAGATGTCAAGGGCCCACATGCCGGATGAGAAATATCAAACTTGAAAGGCCTTGATGATGACTTGGACGACATAGCCCAACCCTCACTTGCCAAATGATTTTCCCAGGAGGGGAAAAATGTCCTCTTTTTTAGCATGACGTCATGTGTGGGGGGCTAGGGCATGGTGGTGAGATGATATGCTTTGGAACTTGGACATTTTGAGGGGTTGTAGGTATTTACCTTGAAGGAAGACATTTGAATAATTGACACGTGGATTTGGAAAGCCTTACTACACTCCTACATCACCAACAACCTTCTCCTAGTGCCAAAATGTTCCCTAAAGGGGTGACATCCTTGTAAATTAGGGTTTTATCTGTGCAAAAAGTGAAATTTTAAGTGAATTGTTTAATATTACTTTGTTAAGGGGAAAATATTAGGGTTTTTGACCCCTAATCTTGTGGTTTACTCCTTAATTTATGGACAAGTCACTTTGGTGACATTTTGTATAAATAAGAGATCATAAGATCTCATTTTAACATAACTCACCCTCATTGTGTGAAGTATTGGTCTGAAATTTTCACTACACTTGGCTCTTTTTATCTCTTTTGCACTTGTTTATGGCTATATTGATGAATGGTTAATGGAGGAGTGAGGCACTAGCCTTGGATGATGTTTTCTAGCTCTTATGGTGAATTATCTTGATATTTCTCTTGATATTGGTATGGTATTCTACTATTATGCTATCATTTTTTCAAGTCAAGAATTGTTATGCTAGGAGCTAGGTGGAAAGTATAAGGGAATACACCCCCACCATAACCTTCATCATTTTATGCTTCATCTCATTGATTATACAAGGGTTTGCTAAGAGAAGTGTAAGGGCATACACCCTCTTAGCTTAAACCCTAGTTAGATAAACTTGCCTTGGGAAGTAAAAGGGATTACATCCCCAAGGAGATATCTTCTCTATCTCTTTATTTATTTAAATCCATTAACCCAATAGTAAAATCACTAGTCATACTTTTTTGCATTGGATATATAAAATCATTGCCTTGGGAAATGCAAATTTTGATCTTTTGAAAGGTTTCTTGCTTAAAGTTGGTTTGTCTCATTAAGAGGGGTCTTCCCCTACTAGGGAATCCCCTCTCTCCCACTACTTTCTTTTGTTATAGAATTAAATCTTCAGCCATTAGGGCTGCATAAACCCTAACTCATTTGCTTGAATAACTCTCTTATCAACCATTGGATTTGCTCAAAGTTTGCACACTTATTCTCCTTGGTCCAACGCACTTTTTGGAAAAGTTTGAGGGGATTTCAGTGGATGATTTTCTTGCTGTAATACATTGAATGTTACATCCATAAGGTTGATATAATGTTTTGCAGACAAGTGTTTACAACAACCTTATATTTTATTGCTAGAATATTGGTTTTTCATCTTGAGTTTAGCTAGTCATTTACCAGTCTTTCTCTTGCATTTTCTACTTGATATCTATCATTTATTGAGAAGATTATAATACCATATTATTGTTGATATATATTGTTATCTATTTCTGAAAATTAGGGACAGAAATATTAACTTGTTGATCTAACTAACATATGTCATTGTAAAGTGTCTTTTCTCGTGTCTCGGACAGGTATTTCATCATTTGCAGGTTACTCAACATACTTGGCAACCCTTGGAACTTCCCAAGACTTCATTCCACATATTTCACACCACTTAGACTTGACCTCTACGGGATTCACTTCCATTTCACTCCATCTCCATCTCAATCCCCCCAGGGTCACAAGGATCGCCTCCCTAGAGTGATCTAGTCACCCTTCAAGTGTGGGACCTACGTCTAGGTGAGATTGGGTGTAGGATTCAAAAATTGTAGCACTTTCTTTGTGGTTGGTTCGGGATTTTCCCAACCTAAAACTTGCGCTATAACATTTTGGTGTCATTGGCGGGGGGAATTTTGAATCTTCTTCATACCCTAACGACACTTTGGTAAACTATCCCAAATCCTTTCCCTTAGCTTACCTAGAAACTCCACCCAAGGGACATTCTTTTTCCACCTTTCTTGATGAGTTCATTTTGAAACTCATCTGGTGACTCCACCTTCCCAGGATCCTTTCCCCAAACCTTTTCCCCCTGGGAGTTTCAATCCTTCTAAGGTTTACCAAAGAAGGCCTGCTCTCAAGTCTCTCGTTACTAAAACCCTTTTCCATAATACCCGTCCTCTTGTTCCAATGGTTGGCCCTTGGGAAAGGGACTTCTACAAACCCCTTAACATGACCAATATCCAAGGTTACCCTAACAAAATGCCAACAGAAGTCAACAAGTGGTTTCCAAAGTTCCCAGGAAACAATGTGATAACTATTGAAGACTACATTTATGTCATGGGTCGGGATATGGAAAATGCATGTATTGATCATGAATATGTGGACATGAGACTATTTTCTTCATCACTGACTGAAGAAGCCCTTGACTGGTTCAAAGGACTCCCTGATAATCATATCACGACCTATGATGCCTTTTCCACCTTATTCAAGAGCATATGGTCGATAAAATCATATGGTGGGACACTTAGGACTTAGTTCAATCAAATAAAAAAATGGAGAATGAAACGGTGAGGGAATTCATTTCTAGATTTGACAGGTTGTACAATCAAATTCCAACAAATTATCGTCCTACAATCAGTTCATCTCCTTTAAATGAATGCCTTTGAAGGATAGTTTTGATACATTCTTAAAGATAAAAATCCCACATCATTGGCAAAGGATAAAGAGTTCAGTATCGGCATTGAAGAAAATCTCCTTGATTCAAAAATAGAACCTTTTCAGTACCCTTGTAACAAGACAGAATCAAGGATGAAGGTTTCCAACAACAGTGTTCCTAATATGATTTCTCTCCCGACTCACAAGATTGACCAAATGAATACTTAGTTTGTTTAGGTGAAGAATCAGCTTATGAATCATATGACTACAGTGGAAAGAAATCAATCTGCTCTCAAACCTCAGTTTTCCAAATAACAGAGAGATGCCACCAGTTGGAAACCAAGACCTAAACAAGAGGTAAAGGCCCTAGATACTTTGAAACCTGTTGGGACAATTGATATAGAAGCTTGGTATCTCCCATGCTGAGAACCCCATAGGGAAGATGAGTTCCCCCGACAAGATGAAGATTATACTGACAATATAAACTTCATGATTTGCAATCTCAACAATAAGTAGGTTGCTCAAGAATAGATCAATGAAGCCAAAAGAATAAGAGAAAGAGAGGGGACACTTTGAGCCTTAAGTAAATTGAAAGATGATCAGAAGAAGGAATTGAGGAGGAGGGAATCCTAACCTACAGAAGAAAAAATGCTTCAGCCCCTCCATCACAACCTGATACTCCTCTTTCATCAGCATAAAAGGTGGATCCACCAACTCCATCATCGGTATGTGAGTTTATTCCTGACCTAGCACCCACAGATGACATTCAATTGAATATAGATGTTCCAAACATGTTTGGAAAATTGAATATGACGGTCCCAGTGACAGAGATGTGTAAGATCCCTTCCGTAAAAAGGGAAATATTGAGGATATTATAGATGCCATCCGAGAAGGAGGATCCTCCCATCATGTTAAAAATTATGTATCTTAATCGGCCAAGGGACAGAAACCCTCATTTATATCTTTCATTAGGCATGAATGCCATCCGCTTGAAAAATTGCATGCTTGATTCAGGGGCCTCGCAAAATGTCATATCATTGAAGATAATGAAACAGCCTGGTTTGAAGACAACCTGACCTTATGGCAATGTATGTGGTATTGATTCCATAAAGGTAAAATTCCTCGGGGTATGTGAGGACGTTGAGTTTTTCCTGATTGATTTTCCACATATTAGCATTCTCATGGACATAGTAGTGATCAATGTTATATATGCTTGGGGGATTATTTTATCTAGGAGTTGGTCTACTACTCTTGGGGGTTTCTTTAGCATGGATCTCACCCATGCACACATTCCTATGGGAGATGGAAATTTTCAGATACTACACATTTGATAGAAAGCTAATAGACACGTGATGGATCCTGATGGTCCTGATTATGCCAGGGAATGTGATTATGATGTACTCCCATAGACCATTGAGTATGATCCATCTGAGCTACCTTTTATGCAAGACAACTCCATAGACATTCTTCTTCCATGGACAGATCAATACAAAGACCAACTTGCAAAATACCATGGGAAGGAGCCAGGGTCTATCCCAATTTTGAAAAAGAAAGATGAGAAACATGAAGAAAATGTCAAAGATACAGTCCACACAGAGCTTCCACATGATAAGAATACACCTTGCATCGATTTAAATGAATGAATTTTTGTGCTCATGTGGGACAAAATAAATGGCAAGCCCATATATGACCAGAAAGATAAAAATTCATGGCTTGGCCCTTACATCATCAAGAAGAAATCCGATAAAGAAAAGTACTATCTGATAGCATCAGATGAGAGAAAGATGCCACTACCACTAGATGGGTCTCTTCTCCAACCTCACATCCAGGTCACATGACTTCTTCAAGGCCCCTGCCCTAGGTAAGTAGGTAAGTCATTTTAATTCCCCACATTTGCATCTTGATTTATCATACTAGTTTAGATGCATTTCATTTTCATTTTCATTTTTCTCTACTTGCATATTGATTTCATCCTTAAGTTAGAATTTTTTGAAAAATGTCAAAATTTCTATTTTTCTAGCTTAGTTGGTTTTGATTATGATCATATGAGAACAAGGATGAGTATCCCATCCTACACTTGACAGTTTGATGTTTCCTTCAAGGCACAAATATATCAGGAGATGTTGTGGTTCTCATGCACTCTACGGCGAGCACATGTCCCCAAGTAGGAGCCAGATGTTATCCCCATTTTGTGGATAACTAGGGAGATTATGTCTCAAGGCCCTCAAGTCGTAGATATGGAGTGTCGAGAGACTACATGACCATCAGTACCCTTTTTCACAGATGGGAAGCCCACTCAACACCACAGATGGTCACAGGTTTGCAGATGGCATCCACCACACAAGCTGGCTCTGAAAGGCAGTGGGCCTTGCTCCATGAGGTACAAGTCAGTATTATGGTGAGGATAATTTCAATATTAATCCATTTGATTATGTTGTATCTTAGATTTCTCTATATTTCATGATATATGCTTGGACATTATGTCTTTTTCCCTAATTCACCTTGGTGGTTGACATTATGCCCTAGTAAGTGGTTTTCCTTGGGGATGGGTTTGCTACTAAGAACTCCCTTAATGAGCCATCGTACCGTTCCTGACCATACTTACCACTTTCCATCATTATTCCCCTACATTTCCTTATCTCTTGGGATTTTAGGGTGTATTGACCCAAGAAGGGGTTGTCCCTCATTCTATGGGAAGAAGGGGTTGAAAGCCCAGAGGGGTTGATGTTGGGTAAAAGATAAAATCCTTGTATAAACCTTCCAAATGCTTCACCCAGGGATCACCCGAGAAAGCAATGAAATGCTTATCTTTGAGTAAAGGGGACCCACAATATAATAAAAAATGCTTAAAAGATTAGTTGAAGGATAGGAGGTCTCATCATGAGCCGACCTATCACATCCATGAATATCTAGTGATATGGCATTGCCATCATCTGGTCACCAAACCAGGGCAATGTCTCTCAGTTGCATGGCTGAGAGAAAGGGTGTCTCATCACAAGCTAGCCTTCTCATTTCCGTTAGGTGTTTGTGGGTGACATTTCCATCATCTGATCACCACGCCAGGGAAGTGACCTCCAATCTCTCCTTATTCTATATTGAAATAAAATACAAAGAAACAAAGATAAAAGGAAATCGATGGGCTTGGAAAAAGTGCATTGGGGATGAAGGTACCACAAACCCTCTACAAAGGCACCCATGAATGAGACACTACGACCCCTTGTATGTCATGATCCCTATGCCCATTGAGTCTTGACCCCAACCAATTCATCCACTTTGCATGGATTAGAGAGGGATCTCTTGGAAACTCTCCTTGACCTAGGGTAATATCTACCAAATAGAACACCTTGTCAACCCACCCATATTCAAGCTTGACAAGTCGCATAGTGTCTTTGAGCAATTAATTGTTTGATATAGTGATCTTTGATGCACATGCTTAGATGGATTATTTATTGATTGTATTCACTTATCATGATGTTATGACTTGATATCCTTGGAGGGTGTGCTCATTTGTCTTTGCAGGACCTAGTTGGTGGACAGTTTTGGGAGAACAAGCCTAGCTTGGGATTCCATTGGGCTACAAGCCCATAGGTTGGATGTCAGGGGTCCGCATGTTGGATGAGAAAGATAAGACTTGGAAGGCCTTAATGATGAATTGGACAACATAGCCCAGCCCTCACTTGCCAAACGATTTGCCCAAGAGGGGAAAAATGTCCTCTTTTTTAGCATGATGTCATGTGTGGGGGGCTAGGGCATGGTGGTGAGATGATATGCTTTGGAACTTAGACGTTTTAGGGATTTGAGGTCTTGACCTTGAAGGAATACATTTGGATGCTTGATACGTGGCTTTGGGAAGCCTTACTACCCTCCTACATCACCAATGACCTTCTCCTAGTGCCAAAATGTCCCCTAAAGGGGTGACGTCCTTGTAAATTAAGGTTATATTTGTGCAAAAAGTGAATTTTAAGTGAATTGTTTAATATTAATTTGTTAAGGGGGAAAGATTAGGGTTTTTGACCCCTAATCTTGTAATTTACTCCTTAATTTATGGACAAGTAACTTTGGTGACATTTTGTATAAATAAGAGATCATAAGGTCTCATTTTAACATAACTCTTCCTCATTGTGTGAAGTATCGGTTTGGAATTTTCGCTACACTTGGATATTTTATCTCTTGTGCACTTGTTTATGGCTATATTGATTAATGGTTGATGTAGGAGTGAGGCGCTAGCCTTGGATGATGTTTTCTATCTCTTATGGTGGATTAGCTTGGCATTTCTCTTGATCTTGGTATGGTCTTTTACTATTATGCTATCATTTTTTCAAGTGAAGGATTGCTATGCTAGGAGCTAGTGGAAATTATAAGGGCATACACCCCCACCATATCCTTCATCATTTTATGCTTCATTTCATTGATTATACAAGGGTTTGCTAAGAGAAGTATAAGGGCATACACCATCTTAGCTTAAACCCTAGTTAGAGAAACTTTCCTTGAGAAGTAAAAGGGATTACACCCCCAAGGAGGTAGATTCTCTAGCTCTTTATTTATTTGAATCCATTAACCCAATAGTAAAGGCACTAGTCATACTTTTTTGCATTGGAGATATAAAATCATTGCCTTGGGAACGTAAATTTTGATCTTTTGAAAGCTTTCTAGCTTGAAGTTGGTTTGCCTCATTGAGAGGAGTCTCCCCTTACTAGGGTGTCCCCTCTCTCCCACTACTTCTTGCTTCTATTATAGAATTACATATTCAGCTATTAGGGCTGCAGAAACCCTAACTCATTTGCTTGAATAACTCTCTTATCAACCATTGGATTTTGCTCAAAGTTTGCACACTTATTCTCCTTGGTCCAGCACACTTTTTGGAAAAGTTTGAGGGGATTTCAGTGGTTGATTTTCTTGCTATAATAAATTTTATATTACATCCATAAGGCTGATATAATTTACTACAAACAAGTGTTTACAACAGCCTTATCTTTTATTGCTAGAATATTAGTTTTTCATCTTGAGTTTAGCTAGTCATTTACCAGTCTTTCTCTTGCATTTTCTACTTGATCTCTATCATTTATTGAGTAGTTTATAATACCATATTATTGTTTATATATATTATTATCTATTGCTGAAAATTAGGGATAGAAAGATTAACTTTCTGATCCAACTAACATACATCATTGTAAAGTGTCTTTTCTTGTGTCTCAGGAAAGCATTTCATCATTTGCAGCTTACTCAAAATACTTGGCAACCCTTAGACCTTCCCAAGATTTCATTCCACATATTTCACTCCACTTATAATTTACCTCTATGGGATTCACTTCCATTTCACTCCATCTCCATCTCAATCCCCCTAGGATCACCAGGAACGCCTCCCTAGAGTGACCTAGTCACCCTTGAAGTGCAGGACCTACATCAAGGTGACATTGGGTGTAGGATTCCCAAGTTGCAGCACTTGCTTTGTGGTTGGGTAGGGATTTTCCCAACCTACAACTTGCGCTATAACAAGTCCACAATATCTCGATGCAAACTTTGCGTAGCAACCTAGTCTTAGAGAACTTCTCTTCGCTTTCACTTTTAAAAATATATGTTTGCCTACTTTAAATTCCATGAAATTTTTGTTATAGTTTGCAAAGCTCTTCTGCCTATCTTGAGAAGTCTCTAAATTGTGTCTGATCTTCACCATCTGCTCTTTCATTTTCTTTAAGAAATCTGGACCAATGAGAGCTCTGTATACTAGCTTATCCCAGCTCACTTGTGTGTTAAACTTCCCGCCATACAATGCTTCAAACAAGCTCATTTTTAATGAGGCATGATACCCATTATTGTAGGAAAATTCAATTAAGTGGATATAATATTCCCACTTGGATGGCTAGCCCATCACATAGATTCTAAGCATGTCTTCAATTATCATGTTGGTCCTCTTTGTTTTCCCATCAAATTTTGGGTGATACATTGTACGAAGATTCAGATTTGTCCCAAAACCCTTGAAACATAGTTACCAACTTAACAAGAACTCTACAGAGTTCTCATTTTTGGGGGGGTCACATTTTTTACCCCATTTTTAAAAATGGTGCTATCAGTAGCACCCTCCCTACCTTTTTAGGTGGTTTTTTGATAGTTTAATTTTTTTGATTCATAATGTTTCCACGTTATTTTTTTAAATGCTTATTTTTCATCTATTTTCAAAATTTTCTAATTTTTTTTTCAACGGTGTTTTTATTCATTTTTTCATGCTTCTTTCAATCTTAAAAATATTTTTTACCATTTACTTTTTTGAAATTAATATTTTTCATATAATTGTGTCTCCTTAATTAATTTATGGTTCCATACTTTTAAAATATAGTGGAAAACATCATTTTTAACACATCGTTTACCTTTACTTCAATACATAGAAAATAATTGTAGTTAAATAACATTATTTTTTAATATTTCGCAAAAAAATATACATTTTATAGTCATATATAATATAAAAAAAAACTATGCATTTTGGTACCTATTCGTTTAAAATAACATGTCAAATAAATCATTTTTATGGACATAATTGAACAAAAAAATTGAAATATTATAAATAAATAAAAATTCTATATTTGTATACATTTGAAGTAAAAAAATGACAACATTTAATAAAATTTTCCCTAGTATAATGATTCACATACAAATAAAAGTAAAAAGAAAACAATAAAAAGGATTCATCATAAAACAACAATAGATACATATTCATTCTTATTTTAAAATCTGAAAGTCAAAACATTACAGTTATAGCTCATCAAAAAATTACAAAATTGAGCATCGTCTTCAAGGGCATCTTAAAACTAATCAACAATATCATATATCCCAAATTCATCATTCTCAATAGACACATTATCATCTTCTTTGACATCATTTTGTGCTTCCAATGTGTCATTTTTCTCTTCCATTGAGACTTTGATATCCGCAAGTTCTCCAAAGTGATCCTTTCCAATCAATCATCCTCATGGTACTTGAGGTTCTTTTGAAATTTTTGTCACTTTTGATTCACTAAGATCTCATTTCCTCAAGCCAACTTCTTGCATTTCATCTAGAAGAGACGGAATAGCATTAATTCTTTGTTGAATAAATTTTCACTGTATTGGGTCACTTTCAATGGTTATGCAATTTATTCCTTTCTGTAAGCAACGCGTTAATATTGTACCTAATCACCAAATACAAAATAAATAATGAAATTAAACACTATAAAAATACATATATTAAAAATAATATAAGATTGAAATATGATTTCATAAATGTTAAATCATAATTCTTACCTGAACCCGAGAACAAATCCAAAACTCAATATCCTTCATTTGAAAATGTATCTATAAGATAATTAATTAATGCTTGTGGTTTTTGATAAATGTTAACCATCTATCCTTTCAAAAAAAATTCCTCATATGTTATCTTTCTAACCACAACATTGTAAACCAATAAACTACTAGGCTTCCCTCCATCCTTTACATTGACAAGAATAAAATTATAACAATCATCTTTTGTCCAGGTTGCAACATGTATACTCTCAAAATCATGTTTAAATGTTTCTCTATTCAAGCTATGAACACTAGGCTTGTGCCCATAACATAAATAAATGCAAATTCAATTAACTTGTGAATTAATAAAATTGATTTCTAATCTTAATTGATAAACACACACTTTCAATATCTTGCCAAATAAGCTGCATCCATGTATTTTCTTTCCCCTTGAAGCTTGATTGTACTAATCCTTGTGTGTCTGAATGAAAAACCAGAAATCTCCAAAATGTTGATGTTGTGACTTCCATAAATCTCATAACCACTTTATTGAAAGCTTGGTAAGTATAAGGCTCAGTATCATATCCAATGTTTTGGATATTATATCCATGAGGGATATCCGCAATAACTAGTAATGCAAAGGTAACTGGGCTGCAACACACAACAATTACAACACGCTCCCTGCTACAGAATACACAGTGGAAAAGCAAAATAGAAATACTTTTTCCAAATAATGAGAAATCCACTGGAAACTAAAACACCAGAAAAGATGAAATGAAGCACCACTCTTTTATTGATTCGAAGTAAATACATGATTTACATTACTTCGAGCCTGGGTTAAAATACAACCATGAATTTATGCTCATGTGGTTGAAAACCACTACAAAATCGTCCAGAGGGTAATGGTCTGTGTATATGGGCTAAGATTCTATTTTTACCTCCATGTGTGCTCACCCAATATGGAATCTTCTCTCTCATCCACCTTCTACGATTTCCTTGCTTCGTGGTTCACCAACCCCCTTCAAAATCACACTCCATTTCTTTTTAAAAGTCCTCCTCGGCTCTGAAACGAATTTTCTTCCTTCCAAGAATGATTTGTTGCTCAAACCATCTCTTTGTCTTCCAGATTGCTTCAACTTCCTTTTGGCCTGAGGTCACATTTTTTCCTTTAGCCACGAGTTATTTTACCTAACGGTAGATGCGACTCATCATGAATGCATACCAGCGTGACAAAATCAAATGTGTATGGCCACATTGTTGCAAATAAATAAATATCATGACACTTGTAAAATCTCATTATGTGTGTGTGTGTTTCATCATGTGTTTCAACATGACACTTGTAAAATTTCTCTATACGCGGCAGTTTCAGCATGTGTTTCAGCACAAGTTTCAACACAATTTTCAGCATAGCAAGAGCAGCTGCAAGAGTAATCAACAGTTTGAATTTACAACAAACTGACTAAATAAAATGGACCACTAACACGGTCCTTATTCGACTTATTTCCTATTTGTAGAATGTAAATATTTTTGGGTGATACGGATTACCCGATCCCAAGGATACTCCTGCATCAGACACCCCTGGTATGAAAAACATGAGATCCAACTCATGTGCAGTTCATTGTTGAAGTGAAGTGCTCTACACACATGCTAACTGATCTTCAGTCACCCACAATGCATCTTCTACTCCTCGATTCTTCCACTTTATAAAATATTCCATGTACTCCTTATGGTGAGTCTTCTTACCAATTTTGGTAGCAAAAATTTCTTCAATCTGTTCCTCGAACTTAATTGGTAGATGTTGTTCCCATTCGCTGAGGGTATCTTCATCTGCTCTTATGTCCCCTTCATGAAACTCATAGAGGTCAGCAACATTGAATGTAGGAGATATGTCAAATTTCTCTGGAAGTTCCAATTGATAAGCATTATCAGAGATATTTTTCATAATTTGGCATGGACCTATCTTCTTTACTTGAATTTATTATATGTGCCTCGAGGAAATCGCTCCTTCCTCAAGTGATCCATGACCAACTCACCCTCTTTGAATACCTTCTATATTCTATGTTGATCTTCTCTTTGTTTATAGTTGTCATTGTTGGTTTGCAATTTATTCTTTACACGTTCTTGTAATTCATGCATATTGTCCACAAAATCATCTGCATCAACACTCTTCTTTCCTTCCAAATCCGGCAATGCAACCAAATCTACCAAAACTTTTGGGGACCGTCCATAAACAATATGAAATGGACTATTTCCCGCAGATCTGTTCACCGAATCATTATATGTGAGTTCAGCTTGGGCTAATGCCAAATCCCATTGACTGGGATTCTCTCCACTTAAACTTCTCAACAAATTTCCTAGACTCGTGTTCACTACTTCTGTCTTACCATCCATTTGAGGATGATACGTTGAACTGTACAACAAATCTAAGCCTATGTTTTTCTAGAGTTTTCTCCAAAAATGTCCAAGGAATCTGGTATCATGATCTGAAGTAATACTCTGTGGCAATCCACGCAATCTAACAACTTCTTTGAAAAACAATGCAGCTACTTCCCTAGTATCATGAGTCTTCTTACACGCTATGAAGTGTTCCATTTTTGAAAATATATCCACCACTACCATTGCTTAATCATGCTTTCTTCGAGTCATAGGCTATCCTAAGAAAAAATCCATATTGATATCCTCCCAAGGTCCTTTGGGTACTGGCAATGGAGTATAGAGTCTTATGTTCTGACTTCTTCCCTTGGCTAGTTGACAAATCCTGCAACCTTCAACAAACTTTTGAACATCCTTATTAAATTTGGGCCAAAAGTACCTCTCCTTTACCAAGGTTGTGGTATTATCCATCCCAAAATGTCCTCCTAAACCACCACTATGTAACTCTTTAATGAGATTCAGCCGTATGGAACTTCTGGGAATACACAATTGTTGATTTTTAAACAAAAAACCCTCCTAGATATGGTAGTTCAGATATGGTGTTCTGTCTAAACTCCAAGGCTCCTTACATGCCTTCCAAACTTCTGAGAAATCTGCATCTTCTTCATACAATGTCTTTAGACAGTTCAGGATTACCACTTCTATCGACATGGTATTGAGTAACACTATCCTCCGACTTAATGCATCAGCTATCTTATTTGACTTTTCGGACCTGTGTTTCAACACAAAAGAATAACTTTGCAAGAATTATACCCATTTAATATGCTTTTGATTTAACTTACCTTGGTTTTTAATGTACTATAGATCTTTGTGATCTGTGAACAAGAAAAACTCATTTGGTAGTAGATAATGTCGCCATTTCTTCAAAGCTTTCACAATAACATAAAATTCTTGATCATAAACAAAATACTTCTTTCTGGACTCATTCAACTTCTCGTTGAAAAATGCAATGGGTTTGCCTTCTTGACTTAGAACTGCTCCAATGGTTGTTCCACTAGCGTCACAATAAACCTAAAATACTTTATTAAAATCCGGTAATGCTAATAATGGATGTTTTTTTACTCTCCTCTTCAATTCTTCCAATGAATTATATGTTGCTACAGTCCACTGAAACACTCCCTTATTCACACATTATGTAAGAGTCGCACATGTTTGGCTAAAGTTCCTAATGAATTTTTGGCAAAATCCTCCCAATCCATGGAAACTCCTCACATCGAATGTGCATCTTGGTGTTGGCCATTCAAGGATAGCCTTCACTTTCTCAGGATCCATTTTCAGTCCTTCCTTTGAAACCACAAAAACCCAGGTATACTAACTCTCATTGCATGAATGTACACTTATTTAGGTTTATCAATAGTTTTTCTTCTTTCAAGCATTGTAACATTGCTCTCACATGTTCAACATGCTATATTATGTTCCTGTTAAAAATTAGTATATCATCCAAATATACGAACACGAACTTACCCAAAAATGGCTTCAAGACTTTGTTCATCAATCTCATGAATGTGATGGGCGCATTAGTTAACCCGAACGACATCACTAACCATTCAAATAGTCAATCTTTTGTCTTGAATGTTGTCTTCCATTTGTCACCTTCTCTAATCCGAATTTGGTGATATTTTCATGGCATTATGTATTATCTTATGCTTGGAGTGTTAAGCTAAGATTTTAAAAGTAAGCATTTAAGGGTTGATTTTATAATATTGTTTACAGTAATAATGATTTCTTTTACCACTTTAAAAAAATGTAACATTTTAATACCCCAATTTTAGAATGAGCGCTACCAGTAGCAATACTTTTCAATTTGATGGTTGAATTTGAGGTTTTGGTTTTAATGGTACCAACTGCTAAAAATACGATTTCAAATTATCTATAATTTTAACGTTTTGAAAAAAACATTTTTCTTTATGTAACATCATTTTTTTATTAGGTATTGATTTTAAGGTTTTTTTGAGCTATTGTATGAGTTTCGAAGGCTATGCTTCAAAAATGTTGTAATTTTGACCCCATTTGAAAAAATGGTGCTATCGGTAGCACCGCTTTTTTATTTGGGGTTTGATTTTCATGTTTTTTATGCAAAAATATGGGTTTTTTGGGCCAGAGTTTTTATTTTTGAGGCCACAGTTCTCGTTAAGTCACTAACTTTGTTTTGAACAAACCCTTCAAAAATTGGAAGTGAACTTTGGGTCTCTATCTAAAACTATTTCCTTAGGCACTCCATGTAGCCTGGCAACTTCCTTCATGTAGATCTCTGCAATGTTTCCTACCTTGTCTGTAGTTTTCACGGGAATAAAATGTGCAACTTTAGTCAATTTTTCCACCACCACCATGATGGAATCATTCTGCTTCATTGTTCTGGGCAGCTTGGTAATAAAATCCACCGTAACAACTTTCCACTTCCACTCTGGAATGTTGTAACGGCCCAGTTGGATGCACGTGCTTTGTTTTCACATTTTGGCACTCTAGACATATAGCTATATAATTAGCCACTTCTTTCTTCATTACATTCCAAAACTATTGGCTCCTCATAGTTGCAATGTATTTCTAATATCTTGGGTTTCCAATGTATGGCATGTTGTGAATTTCTTTCAGCACTGCATTTTTCATCTCACTAGAGTTTGGAACATATACCTTGCCTCAGTATATGAGAACTCCATCTTCCTATAGCTTGAAATCTTTTAATTTCTGCTACGAAATGCCCTGTTGCAATGCTTATTTTATATGCAATTAACATTGATCTGCATTTGTTGCTTCAATAATTCTATATTTTAAATATGTTTTGTATGTGATGATGGTCGCCACGTGCATATCATGTGCCCTTCTATTGAGTGTGTCAGTGACCTGGTTTTCTTTGCCTTTGATGTGTTTAATTTCAGAGTCATACTCACTCAAAAATTCAAGCCATCTATTGTGAGATCGGAAGAGCGGTTCAGCAGGAATGCCGAGACCGATCTCG
>CBVK0100286096.1:0-23438 GCA_900067695.1 Picea abies | reverse complement strand
ATGTTATTTACAGGTCATCTCACCATTTTCGCTATAATTTTTTTTTCTGTAATGATTCAGACTGTGAAATTTCTATGCAAGTGAGACAACATATCCAAGTATCTTTGGAAACAAATTCAGCTTGTGGGTAATTGTATTTTGGGAGTTACACTCCGTGGAAAATAGGGTTTGTGGCCAGTCTCGAAACTAGTCAAAATCAAGTGTTTCGGGTAAAAATGTCATAACTTCTTCATAACAGATCCAAATTCAGTGAGACCAAATGTGTTGGTTAGGGTATATTCTGTAGTATTCTGTGTAACATTTTTAGATCATTTCATCAAATATTTTATGTGGATCACGCTCTACAAGGTCGCTCTCTAGAATAAGCCAGAATTCAACAAGGTATGTCATTTTTGCTATAACTTCTTTTTTGAGAGGTTCCAAGTAGTGAAACTTGGAGGAATTGCATAAAACACATTGAAGAACATTGTATATCAGTTTCAGATCTTTATACATTACATGTTCAAAGTTACAATTACTTCAAGTTAGGGTTGTTGACTAATCCAAAACTAGGCAAGTGAGACTAAAGAAAAGTTTGATGAAAATGCCAGTCTCTTGTTTTTAAAATTAAGGAAGGTTTGTAGGAATGTGATCATATACACTAGGTCTATTACATAGCTACAAATAAGATTTGGATGATGAAATTGATGAGGGATTTTGGTTGTGGTACATGTTGAGTACTTGGTTGAGACAAGTAGTTGATGAGTTGGCACACATACATGAGGTGTATAGTTGATGATGTTGGTACATATTGATGATTCATAGTTGATGAGTAGTTGAAACATGATCAGTACATACTTGGTATATGATTGGATGCACTTGTTTATGGCACAAGTTGATTATAGGTTGGTGCATGGTTGATGCACTTGTTTATGGTACAGGTTGATTACAGGTTGAGGTACAGGTTGATGCATGGTTGATGCATGGTTTAGATTTATTGGTATATGTTTACAACGATATATCTCACAGTGATAGTGTGACAATGGTTCCATCATTCTACTTCTACTTCAGGGTGGCAGGACAGGGCAAGGACAGGTGGTTGTAGCTACCTTCCGGTTGTAGTTGGAGAACATTGGGGGTTGTATCCTCCTTTTGGTGTAGCCAGAGAATTGGGGAGTTGGAGATTCCCTCAGGTTGTAGCCTGAAAAACTAGGGGGTTGGAGCCTCCTTCTAGTTGCAACTGGAAAACAAAGGAATTTGGTGCTTCCAATGAATGTAATTCTTCAAGACATATAAGAAAAAAATTTTCGTGGTTTTCTCTTGATTTCGTTTTCCACGTAAAACACTGGTGTACTCTGTATGTGTGTGATTGTTTATTTCTTATTGCTCATTATTGGATAATAATTCTACATTGATATAACATTTGAAGAAAAAGGATTGTAATTATGCTATTACTGATTCACCCCCGCTCTCAGTAATCCAACAATTGGTATCAGAGCAGGTTCCTTCAGAAATCAGTTTAACCACTAAAAGGTAGATCATGGAGAGTACCAACTCGTATAAAAATGGAATACCACAATTTGATGGACAAAAGTATTCTTTTTGGAGCATAAGGATGAAGGCATATATATAGGCATAGGGATTTCAAGTTTGGCAATCAATTGTAGATGGATACACAACACCAACAGTTCCACCAACAAATGAAAAAACAGTGAAACTCGGTGATAATAATTCCAAAGCCATAAATGCACTTTTGAATGGTCTCAGTGATACAGTATTCTCCAAAGCTACACATTGTAAATCTACTAAATATATTTGGGACAAGCTTCGAAATATTTATGAAGGAGATTCAAAAGTCAAAGCAACAAAGATTCAAACTTACAGAGGTCAGTTCGAACAACTAAAAATGAAGGAAGATGAATATATCACAACCTACTTCTTACGAGTCGATGAAACAGTGAATGCAACCATAGGATTGGGAGTAGAAATCGAAGAATCTGTAATTGTTCAAAAGGTACTAAGATCTCTTCCTATGAGATTCAACCCTAAGATATCAACACTAGAAGAAAGATCAGATCTAAATTAAATAAGCATGGATGTACTGCATGGAATCTTCACAACATATGAGATGAGAACGGAACAGGAAAATCCTGATGTAAAAGAAGCAGTCTTCAAAGCATCCAAAAGATCAAAGAAAAAGAAAAAGAAACAAGAAGAATATAGCAACAACAACGATGTTTCAGAAGATGATGAAGAAGTGGCCAACTTCATCAAAAGACTGAACAAGGGAACCAACGGTAGGTACAGAGGTAAGCTTCCATTACTTTGTTTTAATTGTGATGGTATTTTTCATTTTGCTAACAAATGTCCTCATAAGAAAAAGAGAAATGATGAAGTTTACTCAAAAGGAAGACAAACATATAAAGGTAAAAGAACTACAAAGAAAGTTTTCAAGAAAAAATTTTGCACCAAAGAAGACATCTCATCATCAGATGAAGATGAAGTCATTGACAGTGAAACAGGGAGAGTTCTATTCATGGCAGTAGAAGAATCTGATAAAGAAGACTCCGAAGAAGAATATGAAGAAGCATATGAAGAAGAAATTGAAGAGGCAGAAGTTGACTTCTGAGAAGAATTAATGAGTGCCATAGAAGTTATGAGGGTTTAGAGGAAGAATTTATAGGTGGTAATTATGGATATGGATATAGGTGTTAAGAATTAATGGTTATATACCCTAGTATTTAGGGGTCATAGAGGATAAGTATTAGGGGTTAAGGGATATATCTATTTTAGAGATTTTGGAATAAGGGCTTAAAATAATTGGGAATTAAATTTAATAATAAAGGTGAAGTGTTATGGGTTATATGTATTATAAATACTAGAGGTTAAATTTCTATGGGTGACAGGGATATAGGCCTATGAGTGATAGGGATATAGGCCTATATGTTTATATGTGATATGGGTTATGTTTTATGATTATAAGGGTTCAAGTCATGGAGCTTATAAGTACTCTGGGTTAGGTTGTATATTATAAGGGTTAGGTGTGAGGAATTATATTAGTTGTCATTATGTCTTAACCCCTAATGAAATTCTTTTTCCATTATGAGTTTTTTCATACTAAAATAGGTTTTTGGGGCACTAGAAATATTTAAAGGACAAAAGCCAATGTCTTATAGCCTAAAAAATGCTTCTAAAGATAATGGACCATGCATATTTTATAGTACCACACATGTCTTGTAAAGGGAATCTTTGACCTACATGGGTCATATGAGTGCCATTATAAGGTTTTATGTGTGAATGATGTAATTTCTTGTGACCCTAGTGATGTTACAATGATAAAAATGAATGAATCGAGGCTTAAACAATGCTTTTAGGGATTGTATAATTTTCACATGGTGCCAAACCACCTAGGAATCCATGAAATCACATATTTGTCCCAAGAGTGTTATATGAACACCATTCAAATTTATGCATTTCATATTTTTACACCATATTTAAATTCATTGTGCAAGTTCCCATATAATCCTTCCAACTCAAAGGAACCTTGTTTTTTCAAATTTCCATTACCACTAAAGTGTCATGAGAGACCACCATGACTGTTCATTAACCTCAAGGTTAGTGGGTGAGGACATTTAGGGGTTTGTGTTATATATTTTATAGCATATAAAACATATATGTTATATATGTTATAACATATAATTTTCTAACATACATTATATGTTATAACATTATAACATATAACACAATGTTATATGTTATAATATATAACATATAACATATGTTATAACAATTGACCCGGGACACCCATTAAAACATTCCCACAACATACCCCATGATAGAGAGACCTGTCGACCAGCCTACAAACCCTCGACAACACCAAACCCGTACGGAAAAGAGACATAGTGAACCTGCAAAAGAGACCCCTCTACTCTGCAAAACCTCGACAAAAAATCCATGCAAACAAGAGATAGAGTGACCCCACGTCCATGACAAATTTTTGTTTTAACTTGTGATCATGTAAGGGAAAAAATGATAGAAAAGAAAAAATGTTAGGAACTAAATATAAAAATAACATAAAAACCTCAGAATAAGTACTCAACGCCTTGACAAAGAGAGAAATTCAAATAAAAAGCCTCTTCGAGGGGGAAACTTCCTTATACATCATATGAATTCAAAAATACAATATGATTCCAAATGAAAATGTATCCTTGGTATACATAAGAGACTAGGAGGTACAATTACAACTAATGGACCCAATTCGACATAACAAAAATAACAATACTAATATAATATTCCCCAATTAAGGGGTAATGTGCCACTATTTAGGGCTTAACATGCCCCTCCCCTTTAGAAAAGTGATTTCTACAACACTTGAGTAATTCTGAATGCTTTTGTATAAAAGACTCATCTTCCCAAGCAAAATCTTCAACATAGTTTCTTCCACTTAATGAGATACTCTGAAATGGATCTATTCCTTAGTTGACGAATTCTTGTGTCAATGATAGCTCTAGGCTCCAATATGATTTTTCCTTCCTTTTCAAGTTCTGGCAATAAAGTTTGAAATAGGATCTTGTCACCTATAACCTTCTTTAAGAATGAAACATGGAAACCTGGGTATACTTGCGAAGATGCATGCAAATCCATTTTGTATGACATAGTACCAATATTTTTCAACACCTTATAAGGGCCATAATACTTGGTGATAATTTATTAGTCTTATTATCTTGCTTGAGGGACATCTGATTGTATGGTTGTAGTCTTAAAAATACCCAATCCCCTACTCCAAAACTTCTTTCACTACGATGCTGATTTGCTTGTTGTTTAATGCAATTTTGTGCCATGGTGAGGTTGTCCTTTAAGAGTTGGAAAACTTGTTGTTGATGCTCGATGTGATATTCCATTGATTTAACCTTATATTTTTATTTTATAGAAGAAGTGATGGATGGTGGGTGATATCCATAGAGCACCATACATGTTGTCATATTTGTTGCGATATTAAAGGAAGTGTTATACCACCATTCTGCCAAGGGTAACCACTTGAACCATTGTGTTTGTTTATCAGAGACAAAGCAGTGAAGGTAGCCTTCCAATTTTTTTTTCACTATCTCAGTTTGTCCATCATATTGAGGATGATAAAATGAGCTATGTGCCAATTGAGTACCCAAATAAGAAAATAATTCTCTCCAAAAAATTCTAGCGAAGATGGGATCTCTATCACTTACAATAATCTTTGGGATTCCATGTATAATTTGAACTGTCTCCATGAATGCAGTGGTAACTATATTGGCTTTGAAAGGATGAGAGAGTGCACAAAAGTGTGTGTACTTGGTTAGTCTATCAACAATCACCATGATAACATTATTTCCTTCAGAATTTGGTAACTCTGTGATGAAATCCATGGAAATCTCCTACCAACACTGACTTGGGATAGATAATGGTTGTAAAAGTCTTGGGGTCTTAATTGTTTCCACCTTGTTTTGTTGGAAAATCAAAGATTCTGCCACAAACCTTTGAACATCAGTTTTAAGGCCATCCCAAAAAAATTCCTTCTTGAACCTGTGATAGGTTTTCAAAAATCTTGAGTTCCCTCCTATCAGAGATGTGTGCAATTCCAAAAGTATCTTTTGTTTGAGTTGGGAGTTCTTACATAAATATAAGTGATTTTTGTACCATAGAGAATCATTTTTCCATGAAAATGTGTTTGATGCATTGGAATCCTAATGCAACCTTTGAATGAGAGTCCACACCTTTTCATCATTCTTCCATTTATCCTTTGCTTTTGTTATCCAATCAGGTTGGATGATCGAGATAACACAGAGAAAGGCCTCAACATATTCATCCTTCCTCGAGAGTGCATTTGCCACAACATTTTCTTCCCTTTTTTGTAGATGATTTCAAAATCATAACCCAACCTCTTGGTCACCCATTTTTGTTGTTCTTCTGAAGATAGTATTTGTTCCAAGAAGTATTTAAGACTGTCATGATTTGTTTTGACCTTGAATTACCTACCTATTAGGTAAGGGTGCCATTGATTCAATGCATGTAATATTTCCATTATTTCCTTCTCATAAATGGGTTTGTGTAAGTCCTTTCCCTTGAGTGTCCAAATTTCCAAAGAAAGGGGCCTTCCTTCTTGCATTAGAACAACACCAATTCCATTTCTTGAAGCATCACATTCCACAATAAAGGTTTTTGTGAAGTCTGGTGTGTTCAATACATGATATTTGCACATTGCCTCTTTAAGTTGTTCAAAAGGTTGAGTTGCCTCTAGAGTCCATGAAAATGCATACTTATTTAATGCCGTTAAAGGTGTTGCTATTCTTCCATAGTTCCGAACAAACTTGTGGTAGTAACCTGACAAACCCAAAATTCCTCTAAGATTCTTCAATGTTTTTGGAATCGTCCAGTCCATCATGGCCTTAATCTTGTCAGGGTCTACCTTGAAACCTTCATGAGATACAATATGACCCAAATAGTCTACTTCCTTCACTCGAAATAAACATTTGGATGGTTTGGAATATAACTGTTTCTCCTTTAGTAGCTGTAGAACCCTGTCAACATGTCGAACATGATCCTCCCAATACTTGCTATAGATTTGTATATCATCAAAAAATACTAACACAAATTTTCCAAGGAAGGGATTGAAAATAGAATTCATCAACCCTTGGAATGTGGAAGGTGCATTTGTAAGGCCAAAAGTCATGACAAAAAAATCATAATGGCCTTCATGAGTTCAAAATGTTTTTTTTGGGATATCTGCTTCCTTCATTCTAATATGATGATACCTTGAATGAAGATCCAACTTTGTGAAGTATATTTCTCTATGTAGTTCATCTAACAATTCATCAATGACGGTATTGGGAAACTTATCTTTAATGGTGATCTTGTTGAGCTCTCTATAATTTGGACACATACGCCATGCACTCTCTTTCTTGAGTACCATTACCGTTGGTGCAGAGTAAGAAATTTGGCTAGGTATAATAATGCCAACCTATAACATTTCTTCAAACATAAGATCAATTTCACTCTTCTGGGCATAAAGGTATCCGTAAGGACTGGTGTTAGGAGGAAAAATCCCAGTAATTAAGTGAATATCATGATCATGGTCATGAGTGGGTGGAAGACCTCTGGGAATATCTTCAAATACTTTGGAATTATTATTTGTTAGCGTTAGAAGACACCCCTGGATTGCTTGTAGGAGCAGAGCCCAACGCCCATCATTTTTATGTCACGATTTGTTTAATGGGGTGATCAGATGGGTTGAGACTCAAGATAATATAGATTTAACTCAAGAAACTGGGCCTGGTATGTAGAAAGCAAGGGAGGTCTTGATCCAACTTCTGTTAGTAAGTTGATTAAAGGGTGGTAGATGGAAGACTTGTAAGAAGGGTGAGCAAGACTGCCTCGGGCAACAGGCCTTCGGAAGCTTGAAGAAGAAAAACTCAGAAGCCAAGATCCTCTTGGCCCAGAGTTTCAAAGAGCTGAGGGGTGACTCGACTGAATCCTTCAATTCCAAGTCGTTTTGCTGAGAACATCACAAGAACCGATTAGAAACAATGTGACTATTACAGTGATCCAACCTACATCATCCTATAACAACCACATCTCGACTGGATCCTCCAATTCTGAGTTGTTCTAACATAGTAAACAAAGAAATGGAAGGGAAGCTGACATCCATAAAGTAAGAAATCTCAAATGCCCTTTACATTAACCAGAGTGACCAATGCTTCATCAAAACCTTACAATCGGGAGCTTTGCTCAACCATTGATGCTCACAAATATACCAAGACTGAGTCTATATACTCAGGAAAATTCACCTCATAGAGGCTTGGTGTCCCTTCAGTCAAACTCATACCAATATCTTTATTTAAGTGCCACCTTAACTACGCATGGCTCCTGTAAGGAGGGTAGCTGAGACATTAAGTGCTCGGCTAGCGTGTGCAGACTTCTCTGTCAAGTTGACGACTTCAGCATGGTTCTTTTGAGAAAATTGATACACAAGACCTCTGCGAGCAGGCGGCTTGCCAAACCCTCCATTCCCCTCACTTAATGAATGAAAGGAGGTTTCAACCACCTGCTCTTGCCTTCATTTACTTCAATGCTAGAAACAATATTGAGATCAGGTCCGATGGCGCCTGGAGATCGCGATGATCTCCTCTGTAACTAAAATCGTCGCTTTTGGCCTTCTTTACACAGCTCCTTCCTCTCCCCAAGTGACCATGAGCTGTGACCATGTGCTTATTCCCAATGCGCTTTTGGCGTCCGTGAATGGGAAGGAGATATTCTTGCGTTTTTGAAATCACGATGAGAGAAACGTCGAGACGACTCAATTTGGTGCCACACGTCCCTCTGAGATATGACGGTCTTGAACTCACCCGACGCTGCTCTGGGCCCAGGTCCGAGACTCTCCCGGCATCTCATGCATCGGAACATAACGGAGCTTCTTTCCTTAAGCAACTTTGCACCTTGGAGTTACGATGGGAGAAACTCCGAGATGGCTCAGTTTTCCGCTGGGTGTCCCCTTTGGATGGACGACTGAAAATGCTTCATGATACCGTGGGCCCCACTTTCTACGCTTTCGGCGCTATCGGGGTTCGGGGTTTCGAGATGTTGAACAACCTGAAACTCTCACCCCATGAACTCCCGAATGTCGAAACGCCGACGCGGCCCGATCTTGTGCCACGCGTCCTTAGGATGAATGGACAAGGGGGTATTTGATATTTAAAATGGAGCCGCCCTCATTTACAGGCTCGCTTGAAGTGACTTAGTGCTAGGACCATGGGCTCGGCTTCAAAGGAACTTTTCGGCATTTCATCGATCGACGATCTCAACTGCAACGAATGGGAGGATCCTTGTTTACCGAAACTCCGATCCCCGATACATCGATTGGAAGCCACCTATCCCAATTGGATTGGATGACCCAGATTTGTCTTGAATCATTGGAGCTATCTCTTGCATTAACCCTGGGGCAACTTGGCAGCCCCGAAATCCCGATGACCATTGATCAGCTTTATAGGTGGATCTCGGCGGCCGTCAACAGAACTTTTCCCATTCGCTTGAATTGTAACTGAAAAGGGGTTCCTCCGTGCTGTGCTTGGGCACTTCCTGGGAAATCCTGCAGACCCGCGTACCTTTGTGCCCTGATACCAGAATTTTTTCTAACGTTAGGCTCCATGGGGGATAGAGTCGTCCTCGCGATGCTCTAAGGACTCATTTTGTAGTTCTAGTGCTTTGTTGTTGGGCTATGGAGTCATTATTAGGTCGAAAAATAAAAAACGAAAACGAACAAGGAAACAAAAAGGACAATATTTACAAACAAAGGAGCCATCTGAGACTCAAACAAAACATTTCTTTAGAAAATGCCCATTCACTGGGCTGCTGAAAACTTCTTCACCTTCCAAACCTCGCAACTTGTACGTGTTATTTGAGAAAGTCTCTGAGATTTTGAAAGGCTTGATCCACAGGGCTTCAAATTTGTTGTGTTTTCCCTTATCCTGTTTAGGAGCATCCCATTTCAGCACAAGGTCTCCTATCTGGAACCGCTCCTTCTTGGCATTCTTATCGAAAACTTGCTTGATCTTTTGCTGATGGTCCTGAATTTTGTCCACTATCTGCTCCCTGGCATGCTGGACCTCCACTAGCTTATGAATCCTTCTGATCATGTCATCAGGCTCCTCCTGATGGTCCTGGAGGAATTTTTCTACAGGAATGGCTAAATGAGAGGGGAAAACAACCTTCGCCCCATATAATAATTGGAAAGGAGAGATGCCGATAGATCTCTTTATGGTCAATCGGTCGGCCCATAGAGCAAATTTTAATTTGGAATGCCATGCCTTCTTGTTTTCTTCCAACGGATGCCGATAGATTTCTTTGTGGTCACTCGGTCGGCCCATAGAGCAAATTTTAATCTGGAACGCCATGCCTTCTTGTTTTCTTCCAACAGTCTTTTGATGATCCTTATCAGGCTTTTGTTGGAGGATTCTGCTAAACTGTTTCCCTATGGATAATATGGGGTGGAGTGAATCAGCTTGATTCTGAATTGATCACAGAACTTGGCCAACGGCTCGGACCCGAAAGCGGCTGCGTTATCAGTGCCAATTTTACTTGGGTAGTCGAATCTCATGATGAGGTCCTCCAGAAATCCAATGATTACCTTGTGGGAAGCACTCCTGGTAGGGATAGATTCAATCCACTTGGTAAAGAAATCTATAGCAGTCAGGATCCACCTGTGCTGCCCATTGGAAGTAGGGTGAATTTCTCCAATGAAATCTAGGCCCCACTGCTGGAAAGGTCCTGAAACCACCACCGGATTTAATGACAGAGACTTGAACTGATGCTTTCCTGCAAATTTTTGACATTTGATGCAGGCTCTGACCATTTTACAGACGTCAGTGAACATGGTAGGCCAGTAGTATCCCACCCTGAGGATTTTGTGGGCTATGGATTTCCAGAAATGGTGCCCTCCACACAGGCCACTATGAAATTAAGCCACAATCATTTCGGCCTCTTGTGGACTCATGCATTTTAAAAGCACCCCCAGGGGGTCTTTCCAGTATAACACTTGATCGATTAGGCATTATCTGACTGCCTTGAGTTTCAGAGCTCTTTCTTTGTTCCTTTGCAGGCCATCTGGGGGCCGCAACTCTTGCAGAAAGTATATGACATCTTGATACCAAGGAAATCGAGCTAATGGAGGCTCTCTTCGAGGGTCCATTTCAGACAATCAACTTTGTGGAATTCTTGAGCATTTGTTTATGAAACTTATCCCCAGAGCTTGGCAGTTTTCTTTAGCCAACAACTTGGCTAAACCTTGACCTTTGAACAATTTGGTGGGCCTTATTTCCAGGTCAAATTCACGGATTTTGGCTATCCATTTGATCCTTCTCCCGTCTATGTTAGGATGAATAAGAATGTCTTTAACAACAACTGAGGGGACATAGGCAATGATCTTTGACTGCAGGACGTAGGTTCTAAAATATTTGAGAGCTTTTACTAGAGCATAGGCATGCTTCTCCATAGTGTCATACCTGAATTCGACATCCCTCAATGCTCGGCTGAAATAAGCAATAGGTTGCTCTAGCCCAATGTCATTTGTCTGTAATAGAACAACAATCACCGTGTCAGGGGAGGCAAAGGAGAAAATAAGGAAATCCTTTGAGTAGTCGAGACTGATAAGCACAGGAGATTTAGTCAGGGCCTTCTTGATTTGCTCAAAGGAATGTCGTGATTGAGGGGTCCACCTTACTTCATTTCCTTTCTTCAACATGGCTTTTATAAGCTTTACCTCCTCAACAAAGTTAGGCAAAAACCTCCTTAGAAAATTAATTTTACCGAGGAAAGATTGGACCTCCTTCTTGGACCTCGGGATTGATAAGGCTTGTATCGCCTCAACTCTGCTGGGGTCAATTCTAAATCCTTCCATTGATACTATGTGGCCTAGTAAATTTCCCTCCTGCATGGCGAACAAAGATTTCTTGGGGTTTAATGAGATACCAAAATTTTTGCATTTCAGGAAGACCTTCCTGAGATGATGACAGTGTTCTTTATCAGATTTTGAAAACACTGTGATGTCATCCAGATAAATGACCATAAATTTATCCTTTTTCCCAACAAAATCTATGTCCATGGCACGCTGAAACGTTGCCCCTGTGTTCATTAATCCAAACGACATCTTGGCATACATGAATGTGCCCCATGGAGTGGTGAATGCTGTATTTTCCCTATCCTCAGGTAGAACAGAGACTTGATTGTAGCCAGAGAAACCATCAATCATGGACATCCTGGAAGCTCCTGTTACCCTCTGTAGTATATGTTCCATCTTTGGCAAGGGGTAGTTATCCTTTCGTGAGATCCTGTTCATGTTTCTGAAGTCTACACAGAGTTGGATATCTCCATTCTTTTTCCTTACTAGCACCAAGTTGGCCACCCACTCTGAATATCTCAGTGGTACAATGATCTGAGCTTGAAGCAGCTTCTTCAATTCCCTCTCCATGATAGGCAGCAGCATAGGATTGATCTGTCTCAGCTTCTGCCTAAATGGATTTGCCTCCTCTTTTAATGGGATTTTATGCTCGATGATAGAGGTGTCATAGGTCTTGCGGTCTTCATAGGTCCAGGTGAAAACATCGGCAAATTCCATCAAAAGTCCACTGTATTCAGACCTCTGCTCCTTTGTCAGTCTTTTTGACAATTTGACAAACTTGGGCTCACTCTCAGTCCCAATGTTGCACTGAATAGTACCAGTGTCATCCTCCGAGGTTTCTCTTTTTATCGACACATGATTTATATCAAAAATCCTTTCCAAAGGAACCAGTCCTCTTGGAATATGATTACTGGGCAGCTGCACAATGTTACATTCTGCAATCTTATTCAGAAAATTATGCCCACCAAGCTTTTCTTTAGAGACAGAGTCTTGGTCGATGTGCATCTCTGAAAATTCTTCGACAGTCTCCAAGAACCTTTTTATCTTGAGATCATCCTCGAATACCTTCCAATGTTTGACGTTGTCAGGTATGGAGGGTCTGTATTTCACTTCTACATCATATCTGCATTTAGGCGGCAAGGGTACTCTGAAATTACTTGCTGATGTAGCCAAGGAATCTGCCATCGTGTTCTCCTCTCTTGGGATGAAAGAAATGTTAAATGCTAAGAAGAAACTATCAATTAGGTCCCACACCTCATTTCTATAGCTTCTGAGTTGAGGATACTTAGCTTGATAGGCATTTCTGATCTGTTGGAACACCAACTCTGCATCTCCGAACACTGCTACCTCCTGAATTCCCATTTCCCTTGCAGCTCTTAACCCCATGACAAGAGCTTCATACTCTACCACATTATTGGTAGCTTCAAATTCTAATTTGTATGACAAAGATATGGTTTCCTGAGTAGGTGACACAAAAACCACCCCAGCTCCAGCGCCTTCCCTGGAAGAGGCTCCATCAAAGAACATTTTCCAGACGGGGGTGATGGAGGGAGGAAATTTAGGGGAAATGTTGGGCTTCTTTCTAAGTTTAAGAGGAGGTTCGGGAGCATGGGTGAGTTGAAGCATAGTTGAAGCACACTGGAACCTAAATCAGTATCTAAGGCGAAAATGGGATGGTTGGTAGGGTTGGCCTCATCACTGATTATATAGGCCAGTTGGGCTTCCCTGTATAGTCTTCTATGCTCTTCTCCAAACACTGGGATAATAGCGTATGTGAGGTCCATCTGCAAAGTTCCCCCCAATATTTTTATCCAAGATCTTGATAACAACATACCAAACTTGGGGGGGACATCAGCCACTACAATATTCATGACCACACTTTTCATGGGCAGTTGAAACAAGGTCACGACCAGGTCTTTGATAACTCCTAGACACTGAACTTTTTTGGAGTCAAAGGAATAGAGGTCATGATAGGCTCGGGTGACTTCTAATCCTAACTCTTCCATGACAGTTTTGGGCATGAGGTTGTGAGAGGCCCTCGAATCCATCAAGCAATTGTGCAATACCTTGTCATGTATGTTCAAGGAAGTGTAGAAGGGAGGGGATGAGTCATTCCTGTCTTCTACCATAGGACCTAGGATAACTGTAGGCTTTTCATCTTGCAAATTTATGGAGTCTGTGGGAAGGCTTGAGACCTCAGATTGTAAAAACTCAGAGAAGTGTTTCTTGAACCCTTCATGTTTAATCAATTTTTTCAGGGGCACAGGGATTCTGATTTTTTGAATTTCATGCTCGAAATTAAAAGAAGATGAGAGCTTTGGGATTTCTCTTATTTCAGGAGCATGACTTTGGATAATGGGAGAGAGGGGTTGGGTATTCTTACCTCTGTGACTGTCTGCTGCTTCATTAGCAAGCTTCTCTGTTCTAGTGGACTACTCAGAAACATCGGGCTCTATAGTCTTTTTCTTGGACCGCAGATCATACCTGCCTTGGCCGCCACTAGTCTTGTCTCCCTTACTCAGTTCATTTAGCTGAATGTCCATGAGAGACTCCTCATATGCTGATTGAGTGAGATGAGGAAAAGGAGGAGTGTCCCCGAAGCAATGGATTTCAGGATCTAGCTCATTTGTTTCCCCTTCTTCTCCTTCGGCCACAAAATTATTTTGAAAAGGGGCCTGAATCTTTTGGTCTTCTCTGTCTCTTCCCTTCTCCCTTTGCATAGCCGGGGAAGAAATATTGTTGGGTGTTTTGAAACCTCCTCCCTTTTATGCATTTTGGGGGCCTTTTTATTCTTTCCTCCCTTCCACCCTCATTCTTTCCATCTCTGCAGACAAAGATTTCACCATCCTGGTCAGTTCATCCACTTGAGGGTGGGGCACCAATGGGTCAGAAGTCGAGGCTTCCGACCTTCCCTTTCTCTTGTTTGCATCGACCTTGTTTCTCAGTCTGTCAGCTGCTAATACATTAGATTCCACTTCTATGGACGCATCTTTCATTTGAGCTAAGGAGGTGGCTCTTCTTTCTCTCAATAACAGGCAGAAATCGGGGCCAAACGCACTAGCATAAGAAATTTTGGCCGAGGCTTCTGAAGGCTTTATTTCGGCAGGGATTTTATTATAAATTTTATTAAATATTTTGGAGAAGTCAAAGACAGACTCTCCATCCATCTTCTTCAAAAACCTGAACTCTGTCATGTAATACATGATATCCTTCCTATCTCCCCACTGCCTCAGGAAAGCACTATCTAGAGCTTCAATCCCAACAATAGATCCTAGAGACAATCCTCTAAACCACTTCCTCACCTCGCCATCTAAGCTCTGGACAAAGAATCTCATCCAGACATCTTCATTTTCAATGTTGAGGTTGTCTGCGTAACTATAGAAAGCAACCAGGTGCCCTTTCGCAGTTACGTCCCCTTCCCCAGTGAACTTGGGCATGTATTTCAAGTAATCTCCAGTAGGAAGAGGATTCATAGGATGGTATAGAAATAAGGGAGCATATCTGGTAGTGACTATGGCATCCATTCTATTCAGAGGGGGATTAGCACCAGCCATAGGAATATTAGGTAGAGGATAACTGGGAGGAGAAGGAGTTCGTGAGGGGGCTACCGGGAATGAGTCTCGAAGTGGAGTGGGAAACAAGAGAGGATTTAAGGAGAAAGCTAACGAGCTCAAGTCAGTAGGTGTTTTTCTTTGTGCAGGAGTGGTAAAGATAGGAGTGGGGAAATATTCTATGGCCCCGAGTCTACGCCAAGGTACAGTTTCAGGGGAGAGGGGAGTGACAAGGTTTTGTCCCTCTGATCCCAGAACAGGAGAGGAAAACTCAACAGGAACACTCCCAAAATTTAGGAAACGGGAAACTTCAGAAACAGGTTTGTCAAGAAACTGAGCAGGAGAAAAAGGGGTTCCCACAGAAGGATATGGTGGATTACCTGGTTCGGTGGAGGACGCTTCTTCTTCAGAGGCCTTTCTCTTTCTGAGCACCGCTTCTGGATCTGTTTCAGGTGTATCTGGAGGCAACTGTGGATGAGACCGCGTATGCGTGCCTCTGAAAGCCATAATTAATATGATAGGTTCACCCCAGTGGGGTTGTTACAATGGAGTTGCCAGGTGCACAACAACAATCTTGATAATTTCGATATATGATGCACCTTCATAATCAGTTAATCGTTGTCATTCAATCTCGGGGAAAATATTCAACTTTTTCCCCGGCAGCGGCGCCAAAAATGTTAGCGTTAGAAGTCACCCCTGGATTGCTTGCAGGAGAAGAGCCCAATGCCCATCAATTTTATGTCACGATTTGTTTAATGGGGTGATCAGATGGATGGAGACTCAAGATAATATAGCTTTAACTTGGGAAACTGGGCCTGTTATGTAGAAAGCAAGGGAGGTCTTGATCCAACTTCTGTCAATAAGTTGATTAAAGGGTGGTAGATGGAAGACTTGTAAGAAGGGTGAGCAAGACTGCCTCGTGCAACAGGCCTTCGGAAGCTTGAAGAAGAAAAAATTAGAAGCCAAGATCCTCTTGGACCAGAGTTTCAAAGTGCTGAGGGGTGACTCGACTGAATCCTTCAATTCCAAGTCATTTCAGTGCTAAGAACATCACAAGAACCGATTAGAAACAATGTGACTATTACAGTGATCCAACCTACATCATCCTATAACAGCCACAACTCGACTGGATCCTCCAATTTTGAGCTGTTCTAACACAGTAAACAAAGAAATGGAAGGGAAGCTGACATCCATAAAGTAAGAAATCTCAAATTCCCTTTACATTAACTAGAGTGACCAGCGCTTCATCAAAACCTTACAATCGGGAGCTTTTCTCAACCATTGATGCTCAGAAAAATACCAAGACTGAGTCTATATACTCAGGAAAATTCACCTCACAGAGGCATGCCCAATCACCCAAGGCTTGGTGTCCCTTCAATCAAACTCGTACCAATATCTTTCTTTAAGTTCCACCTTAACTATGCATGGCTCCTGTAAGGAGGGTAGCTGAGCCATTAAGTGCTCGGCTAGCGTGTGCAGACTTCTCTGTCGAGTTGAGAACTTTGGCATGGCTCTTTTGAGAAAATTGATACACAGGACCTCTGCGAGTAGGCGACTCGCCAAACCCTCCATTCCCCTCACTTAATGAATGAAAGGAGGTTTCAACCACCCGCTCTTGCCTTCATTTACTTCAATGCTAGAAACAGTATTGAGATCGGGTCCGATGGCGTCTGGAGATCGCGATGATTCCCTCTGTAACTAAACTCAACACCTTTGGCCTTCTTTACGCATCTCCTTCCTCTCCCCAAGTGACCATGTGCTTATTCCCAATGCGCTTTCAGCGTTCGCGAATGGGAAGGAGCTATTCCTGCGATTTTGAAATCGCGATGAGAAAAACATCGAGACGACTCAATCTGGTGCCATGCGTCCCTCTGAGATCTGAGGGTCTTGAATTCACCTGATGCTACTGTGGGCCCGGGTATGGGACTCTCCCGACATCTAGTGCATTGGAACATAACGGAGCTACTTTCCTCAAGAAGCTTTGCACCTTGGAGTCGCGATGGGAGAAATGCCGAGATGGATTAGTTTACCACTGGGTGTCCCCTTTGGATGGACGACTGAAAATGCTTCGTGATACTGCGGGCCCCACTTTCTACGCTTTCGGCACTATCGAGGTTCGTGGTTTTGAGACGTTGAACAACCTGAAACTCTCACCCCACAAACTCCCGAATGCCGAAACGTTGACGTGGCCCGATCTTGTGCCACGCATCCTTAGGATGAATGGACGAGGGGGTATTCGATATTTAAAACGGAGCCGCCCTCATTTACAGGCTTGCTTGAAGTGACTTAGTGCTAGGACCAAGGGCTTGGATTCAAAGGCTCTTTTCGGTGTTTCACTGATCGGCGATGTCAACTGCAACGAATGGGAGGCTCCTTGTTTACCAAAACTCCGATCCCCGATACACCGACTGGAAGCCACCTGTCCCAATTGGATCGGACGACCCAGATTTGTCTTGAATCATTGGAGATATCTCTTGCATTAACCCCGGGGCAACTTGGCAGCCCCAAAATCCCGACGACCATTGATCAACTTTATAGGTGGATCTTGATGTCCATCAACAAAACTTCACCTATTCTCTTGAATTGTAACTGAAAAGGGGTTCCTTTGTGCTGCGCTTGGGTGCTTCCTGGGCAATCCTGCAGACCTGCGTACCTTGGTGCCCCGATACTAGAATTGTTGCTAACATTATCAATGATCCATTGGAGATCTAGGGAATAGATGGATTATATGTTTGAACATGTAGAGAGAATAGTTGTACAATTACACCATGATGCCAATTTTTCAATAATTTTTTCATGCCATTATCACCTTACCGGGTTTCCCTGTGATACCCCTTAACTCAATATCCTTTCCTTCCAATAAAAATTTTATGAAAAGTTCTTGAAAATTAAAAGCCACTGTTCCCAATGATTGTAGCCATTGGACTCCTAGTACATCATCAACACCACCCATGGCTATAGAAATCGCTGGAACATTCATTACATATTCCCCCATAGTAAGATTGATCTTATGGATTTTTTTCTGAGAAATTGATAGTTCCTCCATTTGCAATCATTACTTGAAACTATGGTGTTGGATATATAAATAAATTGAAAGCTTTGGCTAATTTATAGTGAATGAAATTATGAGTACTAACATAATCAATTAGGACTATTACCTTTTTTATTTTTGATATATCATTTGATCTTGAGGGTTTGAGTAGTGCTAATTCCAACTAATACATTACATGATATGGTGGGATTCAACTCTTTAGAAGACATCTCTTCAATGTTTTCATCTTGAGATGGTTCTTGTTCTTCTTCCTCTTCACAATCTATGTAGAATAATTTCTTCTCGCCACACTTATGTTCCTTACTGTACTTGTTTTCAAAATTAAATCATAAAACTTTTTCTTTTCTTTCCTCCAATTGTTGAGGTGTCAGCCTTTTATGTTGAGGTGGTTTAGAAGAAGGAACATTATTCTCTCGATAGATGTTAGGAGTGGTCCTTCTAGTATCCATAGCCATATTTTTACTTTGAACATTTCTTTCCACTCTGAACACATTCTCCAATGATTTGAGTTCCCAAAGACGAACCTCATGTTGAATGTTATCCTTTAAATTTCCTATGAATACATCAATTGGGTTCTCATTTGGAATATCCGTTACCTTTATATTCAATCTTTGGAATTTCTCATTGTGCTTCACAACTAAACCCTTTTGGTTGAGATTTATCAATTGGATGAAGAATTTATTGCTCCTTGTATCCTCATAGTGTGCTATCATTTCTTCCATGAAAATTGTCTAAGTGACAAGTGATTTGTGAGAACAAAGCCATCGATACCACACAAATTGATTGGTTTCTAAATATAAAGATGAAATTTGTACCTTTTGTGTGAGTAGGACATCATGTAGATCAAAGAACTACTTTGTTGGCCCTCGACCAAGTTTTGAGGAAACCTTGGTCAGGTTTGGAGCACTTTTGGACTTTGACAGGCTCGTCGAAGATGGACCGCCCAGGCGGAGCAAAGATCACGGATCTCACTTATTTTGCAGGCTATGTGGACCTATAAAGGGGTCCCTTAGGGTTTTTTTAATGGGTTATGGGATGTCAGCCCATGGGTTCTCCCATGTTTAGGCCTTTTTGTAAGGAATTGTAAAAATATAAATAAGTGTAAGAATGTATGGTAGAAAAAGAAAGAAATAAGATATGTAAGAACAAAGTAGCTAAGTGCAAGTGGTTCTGAGTTGATTTGTGCAACATAATTCATATGTAAGGATTTGTGCTCAATAGAGAAGTTGGCTCTATGCCTTGAATTAGTCTTGGGAGGGAGGATCTGGTGCACAATGCATACAGCTCCTGTCTGATGCGAAGCTTGGCTCTGTGGCTTAGTGCACAGGAGTAGATGAATGTAAGATATTGAAGAATAATAAATAAGATGAAGCAATTGGTGGATGTAGCCCCACACTGGGGTGAACCACGTATATCTTGTGTCTTTGGTGTGCTTTGTGCTGTGATGTTTATGTTATGAATCTTCTCAGTGCTTTTCTTATTATGTACGTTAGATAGATTTGTCGATGCTTAATGCTTTATTGGTGTTAAGAATGAATGAATGTTAGATATAACTCAGTGCTATGTGCTAAATGATTGAAGTGATTAATATTTATTGTTACTACACCGATCTTTCTTAGGGTTTGTTCTGCGATGTTATTAAAGATAATGAACTAATGCATATCAAATTCTAAGTGTCGCTAGAATACTCTACGAAGTGTTATTATCACAGATCTGTGTCCCAGCTCAGTTATAGACATCTGAGTCCTGTAACCCCCCCTTATTCTACCTCGAATGAGACTTCTCCTGCTCGTAGGTGTTGCCGAAAGGGATGATAGTTAGGGTTTTGTTGGTGCATTATTGAAACATTGAAACCTGGGTCTTCCCCTGTGCCAACAAATGGTTCCGTTGCCGGGACATGAAACTATGATTGCTGGGAACTGAAGTAAAGAAAAGAGAAGCTTTGTGCGTAGATATGCTACTGTAGTGCGCATTACTCTACTTGACTTGTGAAGCTTTATGCTAAGAAATACATTTGATCTGAAGAAAAGAGGCAAGATCTTAAAAGAGGTAAAGCTTTGTACTTTGATAAGAGTAAGATAAGTGAAAAGTTTTGTTTCGAAAGCATGAATTTAAGTATGTTTAATAGATTCTGTCCTAGTTTGAAAGTTAGGGCATAGTTGGAAGAAAGAGTTGATATAAGTAAATCTAATAGAAATGAAGAAAGATATGTTATTCCTATGCATAGAAAGAGTTTTTGGACTAATAACTGGATGCAGGAACCTAGAAAGAATTTTTGTAGATTGTAGGTCCAACACTGTGAGCCCAGTGTGCAGTACATGAGAGGTTGGGGAACATACAAGATAAAGAGAGGATTGACACTATGTTATGACTACATAAGACCATGACATATTGCTAAGGAATGCCTTGGTACAGGTCCTATTTTTGTTTGTTGTAAAATTGTTGGTCATAAGGTTGAGGATTGTCCAAGGATGATTGCTAAAGTTGAAAGGATGAACGTGAGACAAGAAAAATAAAGTCAAGAGACTAAGAGAATGTTAGAGAATCATAAAGAGAAAGAATTAGAGAAATCTCAGACTATGTTATCATAGTTGAAAGAAACAAAGAATGATCACAAAGATGTCAGCTTACTAGAGATCCTGAAAGTAAAACATCGTATAAGTACAATAATATAATACATCGACATAGACTGTGTCTTGCATGAGGAGACACAAGTGAATATTATGATAGAAGACACTTTGGGAAATTTTTGGAAATCTTGCTGTGGTACCTTCATTGGGAAGGATAGGCTTGTTTAAAGGAAATATGATAACCCTATGTGGAAGAGTTACTAATGTACCTATTATTATCCATGGAACATCGACTAAAGAGGAATTTGAAGTCATTAAGTTTGTTGAGAAAAAGAACCCCTTTCCCACTTTTGTTAGGAAAGACTTGGATCGAGAAGGATCAGATCAGAAGGAAATCATAGGAAGAAGCTACAAAAAAGAAAAATCAAGAAGTAAAGGATTTCATAGCTAGAAAAATAGACTAACTAATAGAAGAACGAGAAGATAATTCAAAGGGCAAGAGAATTAACTGCCAAGGTTGAAAGAATGAAAGAAGGTTTGAGGGACCTATCCATGCAAGAAAGAAGAATACCCACCCTGGAATTAATAAGAGAAGGGATATTAACTTCGAACCCTTTGAGAGAACATCACCAATGCGAAGTCACTATGCTAGGAGAGGATAAGAATAAGAATGGAAAGAGGAATTCAGAAACAGTTAGAGAAACTAAGATCACATGAAATAAGGAAAGAGATCACATGAAAGAAGGAAAATAATCTCAGTAAAAAGAAAGCCAAGTTAGAAAAGCTACATAGAACAGATGGAAGACTTCACAGACTGGAACCTCACTGGAGGCAGGTTCATGGAATTTGAACCTCTCCGGAACAATGGAACCACACAAAATGGGACTTTTCCTTGACGAAGTTATATGACCATTGGAGGTGCCCCGACCATTAGAACGATGCTACATAATCGCTAGAAAATGCATTTATGAGCTTTTGGACGCTGAGACCGTGCCATAACAGACAGATTCACATTGATGGAAGCATTCCTGCCCATTGAAGGCATCGATTGCGACGCTCTCTTATTTAACCCATTGGTCGTTGTGTCGGGACCACTTTTTTCCACCTGTGAATAAATGAGCCAAGAAGAGAATCGTATGTGCATCGAGCTCTGTTATAAGAAGCTAGACATCACCATCCATTTTTCTACCCTACCTGTCCATTCACCTACCCCGACCTTCCTGTTTAACAGTGAGAATGACAGGTGAACCTACTGAATTAGAGAAGTTTTTCAAGGAGATCCTCATGAAGATAATGGACGACAAACAATGATCTGAAGGTGTCCAAACATTTTCGACTAGGGGACTGCAGGCTTCCATGTCGAGTAGACATCGTTTGGGCCGTGTCAACCCCACCACTAAACAATGAAGTAAGCATTGTGGTGATATGGCTAATGTGAAGAATATCCCATCGATCTTACCATAGTGCATTCCACCATTGGCTGGTGCGGTTAACCACAACGACATCCCATGAGACTATGAGTACACTCTGATCACCATGTACATCCTGAAAGGAATACGCGTAGTTGGGAGTCAGTTAGGACAGATCCCACTACTGAAGAACAATGAACTCAACCTTGGAGATAGAAAGAAACACGTTATGCTCACATCCCATAGATACTTGATGAAGAAAACTAGGAAGAAGCCTCGGTTGGTCTCCCAGCCATGGATTAAGGAGCTCGCATAGTCCACTGTGCTAAATGTGATGAAGATTCCCCATTTTGGCCGTCACCAGGAGGTTAACTCTTGCGTTAAACTCCTCTTGTCATGCTATCATGGTGGATACCTATGGCTCAACCAACATATTACTATGGATCCAACGTTGATCCACTTGATTACAAGATTAAGCATGAAGGGACCCGACTCTCAACAATTTTATCTAGGGAAGGCCTCAGACTGCTCCCTGACACAATGCATCAAGGAGTATTATGAAGAATTAAAAAAGGGAAAGCGAGGTTACAAGGTAGCCTCTATCCAGGATGGTGCAGTGGACCTCGCTTGCCAACTCATAGCTGGAAAGCTCATAAGAAAGAACTGCCCCACATAGGTCACCGGGTTCGTGGTGGACCTCACAAGAAAATGTGTGGAGGGCATGAAGATGAATTGGGAAAGTTACCTCATCAATGAACTTGAGAAATACTGTTGCGAAGCTCAGGATTAGGGATACTAATTCCACTTTAGTTGGATGATCGTGTTGATTTCATTTGTCGCTTGGCAAATGCTTGAAGGGGCCACCTTTTCGGAGATTGAACCATTAGAGATGTTGGCAGATAGGTTTGCTACCTTGTGGTACACCAACGACATGTCAAAACAATGGCAGTCAAAAGTTTTGTTCCATGCATATTATCAACAACTGAAGGTTTCCATTATAGCATTTTCGTGCATGACACCACACACCTTGCACCAGTATACATTGATAGCTAGGTTCCATGCAGATCGACATTTTATCTATATCACTGTGCACATAGACTAGAGCAAGGAAGATTTACAATCATATTACAAGATGACATACGAAGACATGAAGCATATCACGAAGGAGTGGCCAGAGGAGTTCCTTATACATGTTGCTGATGCAGAACTCTCAGACACTGACACCATAGGAATCCCGCTAGTCACCCGAGTCGAGTATGTCAGACAGTCCAGTGTAAAGAAGAAGAAAAAGTAGGAAGAAGTTCAGAATATAGAGACTGATGAGGAGGACAAATCCTCTGAAGAAAATGGATCCGCCTCGCTAGGAGGAGGAGATGAAGACAATGGACAAGGAGGAGGGGATGAAGGAGAAAATAATAAGCCCTAATATTGGCTCATTACCCCTTAATTGGGACA
>CBVK0100286095.1:0-23439 GCA_900067695.1 Picea abies | reverse complement strand
TACTCTCACCTTTGTCCTCGCATGGACGAGGCTTCTTCTCTTTTGGAAAAACTTCAACTTCCAAAAGGTTATCATAAGATTTCCTCTTACCCATCATTGGTTGATGGACTGGTCAATCCGGTTCCATCCTCGGTCAGTCCGGTTGATCAGGTGGTCAATCTAGTTTCATCCTCTATTGAACCACGAACCCAGGTAGCTGATCCAGTTCTGTCATCAATCAGCCCCACTCTTCATCAAAAGAGTGACACCAAAGTGGTCGATCTGTTCTCATCCTCGATAGATCCCACTCTCCCGTTAGAGAGTGACACAAAAGCGGTCGATCTGTTTCCACCCGTCGACCCCATTCTTCCCTTGGAGAATGAAACTCAAGTGGTCAATTCGGTTCTCTCATCGGTCAATCCCATTCCTTCGTTGTGGAATGTCAAAGTGACCGATCCAGTCCCTTCCTCGGTCAGTCCCACTCTTCCTCTGAAGAGTTCCAAAGTGGTCTATCCAAGTCCACCATTGGTTGATCCGATCCAATCATCGATCGATCCTACTCTCCTTCTAGAGAGTAAACTCGATACTGCCCATGTTTTTCTTGTTAATACAGACTCTATCGTGCCGGGGGGCATTCCTCCTTCTCCTGTGAAACCCCCTCCAAGTACTTAAGCCATCATTTTTTATTGGGGTGCACTAACTGGACCTCATCTCCCCTCTCACATTCCTTTCCAGATTACAGTACAGGTTCATGGTCGGGATGTTCCTCAAACTCTGATAGATGAAGGTGCATCCATTAGTATTTTATCTTCTATTGCTTGGTACGCTTTGGGTTGTCCGTAGCTTGCATCGGTTACAGAGAATATGTTAGCTTTTAACAGAAGAACTAGTCAACCTTTAGGGATCCTTCGTCGGTTTCCTATAACTCTGGGAGGGAAAACTGTCTTTATCGATGTCATGGTAGTCCGAGACCCCTTGGATTTCACTTTACTCCTTGGGAGGGATTATGTCTATGCCATGAAAGCTATTGTATCCACCCTTTTCCATATGATATATTTCCCTCACAATGGAAGAATTGTGACTATATATCAACTTTCGTTCATTGGCCCTGACTAGGTTACCTCCCTAAGTGGCTGCTTGTCAATTATGTGGCGTTGTCTCCCATGACTTCAACTTACAATGATTTGGATCCGATAGTTGACATGGTGATCTCTTTGGTAGGGTTGTTGGAGCTTGATCTCCTTACCCTTGCCACGACCCTCGACATGTGTTCCTTCCAGAGTGATTATCTTCCATTCAGTGAAGATCTCTTGGAAGCCATGACCGATTTTTGTCCCTTCACATGGTATCCTTCCAGGGCATTATCCTCTTGGAAGCTATGATCAAGAAGAAACCATGAGCATAGTTTCTCTTCTCTGTGGCAAGCTCGTTAAAAAATGAAACAGAGGTCCTGAGCATAGTTCTTTTCCTGTGTCAAGCTCATTAAAAAATGAAACAGTCATCTCTCTTGAACCTTCTTCTCATCCACCGTTATCCTTCGGTGAATGAATCAAAGCTTAGAGAGCATGTCTCCAGCCTTTGATGATCTTTCTAGAGTTAAGCCACTAGCTTTCAAGATGGGGGCATACCGAGCTTAGTCTTTGTTCTTTCTCGTGCTCGTAAATACATGGGAATGCATCTGGGTAGAATTTTATATATTTTTTGTACTTGTATGGATACACGAAAAAGGAACCCCTTGGAGTCTCCTTTAATCTCTTTTTAGACTCTCTAAACATGAAAATATTGCCGAGTGGTCTTGCTTCCTTTTCCACTCATTAAACGGTTTGAAAGGGCATCTTTCGAGTGATAATTTATCTCTTTTTTGGCCTTGAGAGACTAACATTACGAAAAAGGACAACACTGGAGTCATCTTTAAGTTCTTTTCAAACTCTTTAAACATGAAAAGATTACCGATAAACCTTGTTCTCTTCACGCTTGTTAAATTATTCGAAGAAAACGTCTACTGAGCGATAGTTTATCTCTTTTTTGGTCTCGTCAGACTACTTTATGAAAAAGGAACTGAGAGAGTTCTCTTTTAAGTGTTTTTCTAGACTCTATAATCTTGAAAAACTTTCAAGTTTTCTGTCTTTGGACTTGATAAAACACACATCGATAGGCCCATATGGGATCAAACCCTTATTTCTTCTAGTTCGTTAAACAAAGGAAGAGGAACTTACCGAAGGTGAGTTATATCGAGCATCTGTTATCCTCCTCGAGCTCATTAAATCAAAAAGAGGTACTCGTCTAGCTGGATGGGGGGGAAATTTGAAAGAAGCAAGCCAAACAATCTCTTGAGAACATCACCAAGTAACTCTTAGAGTCACCCTTGAACATGGCACTTTGTCTTCTGCATGCATTATAACCCGTTGAACCTCTGCACTGAGCCAATTCTTTGAGTTTATTTCACTCCTTTGGGTCACCCGACGCAAGTCGCAACATCCACTGTATCATCAAGTTTTGGTCCATCTCATGTTTCTGCTATTGTGCCTCAGTGTTCAAGAGAAGTATCTGCCTCGAGAGTCAGCCATCCCAAATATCTTGCCTCAAAACCTGTGTCAGTCCATGTCCATTTGATCCACCAATTACATCTCTATGTCTGTTTCGTGTCGTTGATGGGGGATACATAAAGGCCCTCCTTCGAAGAGCTTATTCCTATCGACCTCAGCACATTATCTGGGAATTAGGCTTAGAAACCAGTTAGTGCTTTGGGACATGCATGCCTCAATGGTAGGCCTCCTCACATTTGACAGTAGGTTTACATCATTGACCTCTGATTGGATGATTCCACGGATGTTCGACTCCATCTCATCCATTCACATTCGTTGGAATGTACTAGGGTACCTTGGGAATCATTGACATTAATGGTGATCTCCCTCGAACTTGTTAACGGTTCACACCATTGACCGGTAATCAAGTGGTTTCTACCATGTTTGACATCAGGAAATCTATTCACATGGTTAGAATCGTACCACATTGGGATTGGTAAGAAGACTTTGGGTTGAGTGATCACTTTGATATATACTTTGCCTAGGTTGCGAAGGAGTTTCTCTTGGACAAATGATGCATACATTGTTACATAGATCCACTTTATATTGGTCGTGGCTATGTCTTGTCACCTCATAGATCCACTGTGTATTCTTCGTGGCTATGATCAGTCCAGGCCATCAGAGTATAGATCTACATTGTATCCTCGGTGGCTATACCTTTTCATCAATACAATTATGGATCCGCAGTGTATTTTATGGTGGCCATATCTTGCAAGTCTTGATCACCCAAGTATAGGTATGCTTGCCTTGGGTTTTGAAATATGTCATGATATTTGCTGGATGTTTGTGTGCAGCTTCCATCAGGTTCTCTGAGCCTATACCCTTGCTTGAACGTCTACAAAGCATTTCACTTATCGGTTCGCATCTTCTAACTTCATACTTTGGGGGGCAATCTGTTACACCTCAATATTTCTCACTTCGATAAGTGTCGTAAGTGTCGCATGTTACTCTCAACTGTCGCAAGTGTCGCATGTCATTCACAAGTGTCGCAAACATCAGACAAATCATGTTGCCATGATGACGACACCAGAGAGACATCTAGAATAACTCAGACACTTGATTTGGAGGAGGGAGAATGATTAACTGAAGTAAAGGAACTCTTATGACCTGAAAGGAGCTCTTAAAATAAGGTTTTGAAGGTGAGCGCTCCTCTGCATCAGCCTTAGGAGCGCTAATGCTCCCCTATAAGGTCTTAGGGAGTGTTATAATGCCCAACTTCCCCTTTGAAGGAGCCCTATACATCCTTGGAGCACTGGCGCTCCCCTTGAGCCTCTTAGGGAGTGTTATAGCCCTATGATGCCCCTTTTGAGGGAGCACCATAGCGCCCTAATGCCCCTTTTGAGGGAGCATTGTCTAATCTGGGTAGTGGTTTGCCCGTTGAGGAGAATAAGGAAAGGATATTTCAAGTTTGGAAGGCAGTTGCATTTGAATTCTTGGTTCAATAAGGAGATCCCTGATCTAAGGAGGGAATTTCTCAACCTACTCTAAAGATACCTCAAGAGGTTAAGCCTCTCTTAACCTATATAAGCAGGCTGTGAGAAGGGGGAAGAATTTCTAGCATGAAACCTATGATCTCATAGGAAACACACAGTGAACTGAAGGAGAGTGATCAATGAAGCTGCTATCATCCAGGTCGTGGATCTTTCGAGCAACGGTTAGACAAAGGGGACTTGACAAAGCTGTCACATTCGCATCTACGATTGTAAGTATTGCTGTCGTTATTGTCATTAATATGACACGCTTGGCCTGTTTCTTTCTAGTTTGTTTCTGATCTTACATGAACTTATCATTGATAGATAGATCTGTTTTCAAGCTAATATCAATAGAGTAGGAAGTGGTCGTACTTTGTTTGTCTACATGACTCATCGAGGAGCGAGAGTTTGGAGCTCGACTCAAAGCATGCAGGGACAAACGTTGATTAAAAGGTACTTTTTTTCTCCTTCCTCCTCATGGATTAGCTTGTATAGATTTGAAAGGAATTCAGTGTCCACGTTAAGCACTTTCTGTCTTAGAGTTTAGGGTCTAACTCTTTGAGGCAATCTACCTATCTGCAGGGAGATTTTCCTACAATAGATGTGTCCATCCAAAGATTAATCAAAATTGGATGGATAGGTGGTATGGTTGTTGATAAACCTCCCTACAATAATAGGGAGGTGCCCTTATATTTTTTGAGAAAATTAGGGGAAGAATTTATTTTGGATCACCATGTCAACTACATTGACATGGGTGAATTCTAGGGGTGGGTCAAGGTTTTGCATAGGACCAAGAGAATTCTAGGAGCAATCCCATGTTAGGTCCTCATACCCCCAAGTGAAGGCCTAACCCCCTGCCCAACATCCTCATGTTGAAGAGAGATTGCAACAGCTACAACTAGTTATTACATGATTGACCTCGAGCCTAGTGCAACATGGCAGCTTTGTTGCATTGTCTCGGTAGAGGGGTCAAAGCTTCACCCTGCACAACAAATTTTAGTGATAAGAGGGCACATGGACATAGCAATCATCCATGTGAACCTCAAAGATGCTCGATGTGTGGGGAGAACTATTATGGGCCTATGGAGGCCAGAGGATAACATAGATTCATGGAGGAGGTTAGTATCTTAATCATCACTATGTTCTTAATTGTTATATATTTTTTTGGTATTCTATGTATTTATATCGATATTTTATTGTATGTTGTTTTGCAGTTGTTAAGTCCATGTAGCAAGTCCTCTACGCCCATTTATGCATCAGTTCCTATCTCCACCATTGATGTAGAAGTAGATCCATTCTTATCATTGGGCATACATCATACACAGGCATGTGTCAGATGTAATAAACTCACCATAGTCATTTATTATTTTATGAAATCCTCAAAAATTTAAAGTTCTTGTGTTTCCAAAACTGGAGAAATTGTTGAAGAAGGACACTAAATATCAATGGAATGATGAATGCCAAAAGAGCTTGTATATTTTGAAAGAGAAAATGATAATTGCACCAATTTTAGTATTTCCGGACTGGGAAAAAGAATTCCATGTGCATTTGGATGCATCTGAAATAGAATTAGGAGCATTATTGACACAACTAGGAGAAGGTGATATAAATAACCCTATTGCATTTGCAAGCAGAATGTTATCAGATTCAGAACAAAACTACAATACTATAGAAAGAGAAGGATTGGCCATGGCCTATGCCTTGCATAAATTCAAACATTACTTGTTAGGGAAACATTTAAAGATGTTTACATATCATTATGCTCTTAGATACTTAGTTAATAAGCTATTAATGGGGGGAAGGATATGCAGATGGATACTTTTGTTCCAAGAATTTGATTTTGAAGGTGTGTTGAAGCATGGGAGATTGAATGTAGGAGCATATCACTTATCTAGGATAACTAATGGAGAAGAACCCAATAATTTAGGAGACAAATTTCCAAATGCACAATTGTATTCAGTACTAGGTGATCAGTATTTTCCTGGCATTGTTGAGTTTTTGAGTACATGATTTTCACCAAGAGAATTTACTATTGCACAAAATAAAATTTTGGTGGTTAGAGTTGCAAACTTGCAGACTACCAACTGATTGAATGTCATTTATAAAATCAAGGAGTAGATAACATTTTGAGGAGATGTGTTATGGAGCATGAAAGGCCTATCATTTTAGCAAAATCCCATGAAGGAATTTTCGGATTCAGGGAAAGCTACTGCACAAAAGAGATTACACACATGATTATGGTGGCCAATAGTTCACAAGGATGAAAAGGAGTACTGTCAAAATTTTGATGTCTGTTAGAGAGTTGGAAAGCCATCCAGGAGAGATGAGATTTCATTAAGACCTCTAGTAACTTTGCAAGTGTTTGATAAGTGGGCAATAGACTTTGTATATCCAATTAATCCACCAACAAGAAGATCAAGAGCTACATATATTATTACAGCGACAAAATACTTGACCAGATGGGCTAAGGAAACACTAGTAAAGGATTTTAGTGTAGAGACTGCAATACACTTTTTGTTTGAATGTGTAGTGACAAGGTTTGAATGTCCAAGAATATTGATGAGTTATCAAGGGACTCACTTTATCAACAACACAATTGAGTCAATGCTAGAAGAATTTGATATAAATCACCAAAAGATCACTCCTTATCATCCTCAGGTGAATTGGATAGTAGAAGCATTCAATAATATAATGAATAATTCCTTGACAAATATTTGTTATTTAAACAGGGATGACTTGGACATGAAGGTACCAACAATGTTATGGGATTATAAGTTTACATGCAAGAAACTAACAGGGAAAACACCCTTTAGGTTGATGTATGGACAGGAAGAAGTATTTCACCTATATTATTTGATACCAAGTATGCACATTGAAGAAATTACAAATATGATAGAAAGATGCACAACACATAGGACAAGGAAAACAATAGCAAATAACGCAAAAAAAGGACATGCCAACACAGAATGACAAGGACAAAGTATAGATAATGACGCTAGCAAGTGAAAAAATTAGTATTACTAAAGACATGATCCAAATGGATGAAGACATGGTGTAGAAACATGTCAAGGATGTGGAATAGATGTAATTTGTATTGGCTAAGATACCAACAAAATCGTTATATAGGTTACAAATCAGTGTTGCACGGGAGGCAGAATCAAGAGCTAGGATAGATGCAACACACTTGGAGACAGCCAAGGAAGAAAAGGAGGTGTTGGTGACAATCCTCAAAGAATTTCATATTGAACATGAGGAGGAAAAATGACACACAGATAAATTGGAGAAAAGACTTGAAGAAGTATTCCAAACAATCCCAGATAACGCACTAGTGGGAGAACTCAATGCAGAAGAGAAGATAATGAGTATAATGCATATGATCGAAGTATACAAACATGAGATAGTAGAATTGGTTGGGAATATTACACCAACCACCCTTCCAGAGGTCAGATCAGAGAGTGAGTAGCAGGAAACAGAACAAACAAACATAATTGCATCAAAATTAAAGGAAATAGTAGATCTCTACGAAAGGACTGCGCATATTTGGATGGTCTTGATAGAAGATGAAGGGATCCAAAAGTTGGATAAGAGGGAATAAAAACTAAATGTTGCAGTTCATGATTTAAATAAAATACAGAAGGCAATGCCCATATCCGAGAGACTAAGGGCCTCGTAGGAAATGAAAATACTACAAGTAGAACTAAAGACAATCCAAGAAGAAAGATATATAAGATAGGCTCAGTTGGGGCCCCTACAGGAGCAATCCAAGAACATTATAACAGAGATGGGAAAAGAGAAAAGAATACTAGAACAGGAGCAATAGGAAAGTAGAGAAGTGTTGAAAGAGAACATAACAGTCCAACTGGTGGAGACCCTGATAGAGAAGAGTGTGTAGGCTAAGACACAACTGAATGAACTAGAAAAGAAGTTCCAAGCATTGGAAAAATCTATGAAGGAGGAACACATGACCTGAATGGATAAGGACGAGCCATAGGTTAGTGTTGGAGGCTTTTTGGAGAAAGAAATTTTATGTTTATGTAATAAATGAGGCTAAGAGCTAATGAATGGACCAATGAAGCAAAACGCTCTAGGAAAGAAGGGAAAGCATTGTGACAGAAGGGAAAAGGAATAAGTGTGCCAAGAAAGAAGGAAGATCGACGTAGAGTCAAAGTAAGGAAGGGTTGGATTGAAGACCAACTGCACGAAAGGTGGATAGAAAGTGGAAAAGTTGAGTCCACTTATAATTAGGGTTTTTGAGTCATAATGTAACAGTTCTTACCCATTTTTTAATATAAATTGACGGTGTAGGAGGTAGCTAGAGGGGAGGAAGTATCTTTTTCCGAAGAACCTAATTTTGGAGAACTTTTGAGTCTTGAGTTGAAGTACTTGTTGGTTGAGAGATGTGAAGCTTATATGGAGTCAGTGTTGAGATATAATTGAGGGTCATTTCACAATATGTGGATCTTAGTGTGATGCTATTCAACCACACTAGTACTAAACCCATGGTGTAATGCGTGGAGTGTAAGACCCTTTTTTATGAAGAATAATAATAAAGAACAATATCTTTATGGACGTAGCCTAGGGGGGTGAACTGTGGTAAAAATGGTGTCTATATGTGTTATGTATTGATTTTATATTCTTTATGATGAATAAATGGTTAAATGAATGCATTTGTTAGATTTTATTTACAAAGCGCACTATGAATGTTATTGAATAAATAAATTAATAGATATGATGAATGTTATGGTAGAATGCATGCTAAAATAGAAGACAAAGTCTAATAGGCATAACATCCCCATGAGTCTCATCCCTTCCATGATTGCAGACACTTGGGTGACGCAATCATCCATAAGCCATCTCGGGTGATACTACGTTGTGCACTGTGTGCGTGGTGTAGCCTTCTGGTTTACCAGAACGGATGATGGTGAATAGGGTTTTGTTGGAGAACTAAGGTAGAACTTGGGTCAACCCATACATCCAACACAAATTCTATAGATTAGAGGCAATATAGGTCAATGATTGACAACTTACTTTATGTGATAACATCTAGACCAAATGTAATGCAGGAAGTTGGAGAGGTGGCATGATTTCAAGAAACACCAAAGGAATCACATCTTTTATAAGTAAAGAGGATATTCATATATCTCAAGGGTACAAAAGAGTTTGGATTATGGTATCAAAAAGGAAAATATCTATCAATTGTTTCCTAAATAGATGAAGATTGGGAAGGTTGCATTAATGACCAAATAAGTACAAGTGGAGCAACATTCTACTTGGGTGAGAGTTTGCTATCTTGACTAAGCAAAAAATAAACATTGATATCATTGTCTACAACTAAAGCATAGTATATTGCAGAAAAAGAACATTGTACACATGTTCTATGGATGAAACAAAATTTGATAGATATACATGTTGATTATGATGAGCCCATTCCAATATATTGTGATAATACAAGAACCATCAATATCTCAAATAATCCAGTGATGCACTCTAAGACGAAGCACATTCCAATCAAGTATTATTTTCTAAGGGAACAATTTGTAGAGAAGAACATTGAATTTGAGTACGTTGGCACCAAAGAACAAATTGTAGACATCTTTACAAAACCACTTCCAAGGGAATCATTTAAGTATCTTTGTCAAAAACTTGAAATAGTTTTTTTCCCATGATGAATTTTGAATTATATTCTTATATGTCTTAGATTTACATGAGGAAACAGTTTAGGGGAGAAGTTTTAAGAAGAGTTCATTCAGGGGGGTAATCCCCAAGGACAGGTCAGTTAGGGGGAGCATCCCCGACGGGAAGATACCTTTTCCATTGATGTTAAAGGGGGAGAGATTCATTAGATGGATGGATAGAGAGTTAAATTATTAGAGATAGAGTACAAAGGTAGGTTTTCAGGGGGAGCATGAGAAATATGAATTCAGTGTTGCATCAGAGTGTTTCCATCAATTCCAAAGTGAGATATTATTTATTCATTGGGTTGGTTTTCATTGATGTCAACCATTGAATCAAGTCTGGTAACATATTCTGGTAACCCCAACAGTATGATTAAGGTACTCAATGTTGTTTGAGGTACAAAATTATGAAGATCAGGGTATTTGTAGGTAATAATATTCTATATGGATAGTACATGTCATGCAATTTCCAGTGATATGTGGAACATCACATAACTCCTCACGGTTAGAAAGTTATGGACTTGTGAAGTTGGAGAACCCTCTTGAGTTATCTAGAAGCCCCTGGAAGGTCAAAGAAGTCAAATTATTCTAAAAACCCTAGAAGAAGTTGACTAGTCAAAGTGGTTGAAACTAGGAGCTAATCATGGGTTAAGTTGTTGCAATAAGAAAATAATTAAAAATAAATTAACTTTGCAACTAGAAGTGGAGAGTTTACTATTTGTGAATAAAGTGGTTATAAGTGGACAAGTTGTTATAAGTGGGTTAGCCCTAAAAGAAGGAAGTTGGGTTAAGTTGGTTAGAAGGTAACCCATAGAGGAAGCTACTTGGAGAGTATAAATAAAAGAGCAAGGGTCTCCTATTATTACCTATTTAGCACATTGAATATATATTATTGTGAAAGGTTTATTGCATGTACTCATTGATACATCTAATGTTATGCTAGTATGAGGTAACAAGAAGGGTTGACGACGAAATTTTTGGACTTGCATAAATATTGAAAAAAACCCTAGCTTTTGAGGTGTACATTGTAATATCACCCCAACTAATATTTTTTTTTAGTTTAAAATACGACACCTCTAAACATTATTTCATCAATTCTTTTGTTCAAATTATTGGTTAGTGCCAAGGTGAACAATACTACTATCAATATTTTCTTTTCACATGACATGTTAAAAGGTCTTGAGAGGCAACACTGGTGGAAGCAATTCCACACACCAAGGTAAAGTATATTAAATTCACTTGTTCAATATATTTCCATCCAAAGCATGGTCGTTCTTTATATAAAATTGATTATATAGTAACCCCACTTACTTACCTTCATCATGAATTCTTCCAAGTTATGATTGTGAAAGTGGTAGTGGCACACACCAATTATTACACAGATATATCATACGTCTACCCATTGAATTAGTCATGTTAGTATTTAATACTTACTCCTCAATTTATATTGATACTCTTAAGAATGGATAAACCATGAATTACCTATCCTAAGGTTGAGATCCCCTTGATCTCAATGGTTGAATTCATATTCCTTTCTAAGGTTATTATACCTATTTTACCCACAAAATATTATTGATATCGTTGGCATAGTTTAAGGTATATAATTTTATTAGAGTCTTGAACATATCGCAACTCCCATCCTTTGGAATATGATACCAAAGGTATACAAATAATATATTTAGTGTAGTCTTTGTATTAAGTCTGACATACCAAGGTCAACCTTGGGTATGGTGCCTTGATCACACAGTCTTCGAGGAAAATAGATAGGTCCTTGAAAGCACCTTTAATTGAAATAACTTCTCTTACCTATTATTAACAATTATTCACATCAAATGGAACCATGGCCATATGAACTCTGCCACTCTGGAAATACTAACCAATTAAAAACTCACCACTCATCCAGTTCATGGATGGTATTATAAGCCATACCTAGAGCTATCATTTGTTGATATCCGTACCATTAAATGCCATAAATCAGGTTCTTTTACTACCATGGTTTCATATTAGACAATATTTCCATCACCAATACCTTACCTCCTTTTCATTTTTCAATATCTCTCCAGAGAAAGGATTTGGTTTTATTCTCACAGAGACCCATCACTTGTTCCATTGTAAGAAGAAAATTCTCTGGTAACTATCATTTTAAGGATCTCTGTAGCACTTGCTTCACACATTGCTATAAGAAATTTACAATTTAAAATAATTTTTTTTTACAACAACTTGTTCAAATAAAAAAATTACAACTTATTCAGTAGCATGAAATATAGGTTTATCTTCTATTCATTTAGTAACATAGTCAGTGAATACCATAGTATACCTCTTTTTCCTTGAAATTGGAGTGATAGGTCGTATAATGTCCATAGTCAATTTTCCAAAAGGCTTTATGAGTACCTGAGGTTGTAGAGGCATTTCATCTTCTTGCACTGGTTGACCCATATGATGACAACTCTCACATCTTCTTACATACTTATTGGGATATTTGAAAAGAGTGGTCCAATAGTATCCTAGATGAAAGAATTTTTATGTAGTTCATTTATCTACAAAGTGACCTTCACATGGCTTATCATGGCATGCCTTTACTATTTCAAACACTTCATCCTCTTGCACACACCTTTGAATAATTAGATCAAGTATAGTATGGAAAAATTTTGCACCAATATAAGAATATGTGGCATTGAGTATAAAAATATTCTACTTCTCCTTTGGTGAAAGGTATCGAGGTAAATTTTTGTAGCCAAATAGTTAGTGATATATGAAAACCAAGGAGATTTAGTAGATATTGCAAATAGATTCTCATAAGGAAAATTATCATTTACAAGAACTAATTCATCTTCATTATGAATCTTGGAAAGAAAATATGCAACTATATTTTCTCTCCTAGATCTATCTACTATAGTTATATTAAATTATTATAACAAAATAAGCCACATAGTAATTCTACCATTAGTAATTGATTTTTTCATTACATATTTGATGGCAGAATGGTTAGTGTGAATAAATATCTCATAACTAGTGATGTAATGCCTAAATTTATTGATGACATGCACTATTGAAAGGAATTATTTTTCCTTAACCATATAATTCAATCCATGGGTGTCATGTTTTACTAACTAAATAAATGGCATAAGAAATATGATTTTATTTTTTTCCTAGAACTGCTCCTAAAGTTGTATATAAATCATATGTGATATATGAAACACGAGAGATGATTTTTTCCGTCTTAAAATAGGAGCTACAGAAATATTTTCTTTCAATGTTTGAGAAGCATTTTGGAAAGGAATATTCCAAAAGAATTTAATATCTTTACTGAGTAGTTTAAATAATGGAGATGCAATTTTTTTGAAATTTCAGTAAATCATTTGTGGTAGCTAGCATGTCCCAACAAGCTCTTGACATACTTTTGGGTATTTGGTAGTGGAAGTTTAGAAATGGATTCTACCTTTGTCCGATCCACTTCTATTCATGCATATGATATACAATGACCCAAAACAATTCCTTCAGCTAAAAATATATGGCATTTTTCATGTCATAATGATAGATTAGTTTCTTGACATATGATATATTTTTTTCTCGATATTTTCTAATGCTTCTTCAAAAGTATTTTCCTAAAGAATGAAATCATACGTGTATAATTCTACACAATCATGGATTAAGTCAAAAAACATACCTAAAACAACACATTGAAAAGTAGTGGGAGAATTGTTCAACCCAAACTGTATTACTTTGTAAGAACACATCCTGCATGGGAATGTAAATGTGGTTTTATCCCGATCCTCTGGAGTGATTTGAATTTAATTATAACCTCTAAACTAATCAAGAAAAGAGAAATATTTTTTCTCTCTAATGTATATAAAACTTGATCTATAAATGGTAGGGTAAAATGGTCTTTCAAGGTATATTTATTCAATTCCCTATAATCTAGGAAAACACGACATTTACCATTCTTTATAGGAATGATCACTAAAGGAGATACCCATTGACTATTAGAAATTGGATATATGAAATTTACATTTAGTGGTTTCTACAATTCTTCTTTTACAATTTCCTTCATGATTGGGTTCATACGTCTTTTGGGTTGTGTGATTGGCCTGGAATTTTCTTTTGTATAAATACAATGGATACATGTATTAGGATGGATTCCACACATATCAATATATTCCCATGTGAATGCACCATAATTTTTATGTAGCGTTTAAATTAATTTATCTTTTTGAAATTCTTCAAGTTTAGAATTGATATTTAAGGTTTTTCCTTGATGAATTTCAATAACAATGCTACTTGATTATGATATTGAATTAATAAAAGAAATTGAACAAAAAAGTTTTTATAAAGTGTCCATAGTACAATTTTCTTGAAATGTTCTATCCAATATATGATCAAAAGTATTTTTCCATGAAGCCCATTGGCTTCCAAGTTCTCTTAAGCGCAAGAAAACACAATTGTTATATAACTTCTTGATTCTATTGGTAAACCTCTTTGAGTTCTGAAAGAGATGGGAAATTTTATATATCATGATGCTTTTCACATATACTGAAAATTTCAATGTTGTCTAAAGACATTCTCTTAAAGGTCGATGTATTTTTCTACATTTTCGAACAGAAATACTTAAGGATGCATTCTCTTCCTCTTTATTTTTCTTGATTTTCTACGTATTTAATTGAGAACCAAGGTTAATGAGAATAACATTTTAAAAAATGTCCAATAAATTGCTAATTTCATCTCTATTTACACCACAAGTTATTGATTTTTTGACTCTAGAGATAACATACCTAGGTACCTTTCCATATTTGGACTTTCCTCGAAAGATATACATACAAAGGTCACACATTTTTGGATAGTTTAAATGAGAAATGTCTCCTTTACCCATGAGATTAAGCAAATCAATCCATTAATCTCTAATCCCATGAAGAAAAATGACTTTAAGAGTATCCAAAACTAGATTATTTTTCCTTGCTCTTTTAACATTATAATGACTTCTTTCTAATTAATACCAAAGGAGTTCATCCAATTTTTTTTGTTATTTTAAACATTTCTTCCCTTATGACTCGATTTATACAATAATGATGATACTTTAAAAGAAACATTTTTTTCATTTCATCCCATGTTTTAATTTTATTAGTTCCCAAACCCATAAACCAACACAAAGAAGCATCTTTAAAGGTGACTAGAAATAACTTAAGTTCTTTAAAGGTGACTAGAAATAACTTAAGTTTTTGAGAATCAAAAGAATAATCATAGCTATGACATATTACATCAAATTTGAAAAGAAAAGTTTTTGGGTCCTCAATTATCATACCATGAATGTTGGGTAATGTTTATGGTGGTATGTTCTTCATTTGGACCACTATTGTTGGATCCAGAATTCAGAACCTAAATTCATTTTCAATAGTTGATGTTCTTGTACCTTATGTACTTTCTTGTCTCTCTTCCTCTCCTCCTCCAAGTTTGTTTTCCTCTTCTTGATTGCAAAATATTCCAGACATTGTGGCCTTGACCACTCGCACCACTTTTTTCTCTTGAGTTAAAACTATGACTTAATTGGAACCGTAAAATTAACAACAACTATTTCGGCTGCATGGAGTCTCGGGGAGAGGAGGATGCCTGACATCGCCCCAGCCCCCGAAGGACAAGTTATGGTCCATAATTTTTAAAATTTGTTTTTTTTTTATAATTTTTAAAATTTTGTTTGTTTAGAATTTATATTAATTTTAATTTAATTTATTTCATTAAAAAAAAATTATTTGATATTCTTATTATTATTATTTTAATTGTATTTTAGTGTTTTTTAAATTTTTTTAAATTTAATTTGATAGTTTATTTTCTTTTAAATGTAATTTTTCAATTTTAGATTTGTTTTTTTATTGTTTTTTTTTTAATATCTTTTCAAGGTATTCTTTTTCAATTCTTTCGCTTTAAATTTTGTGTTTTAATTGTCAATTTTAATTTTTTTTCCTCGAAAATTTTAGATTTTTTATTTTATTTTGATTTGTTAAATGTTTTTATTAAAAATTGCAATTTACATTATTTTTCAATAGAAATTATTATTTTTTCTTTATTTCCAAAAGAAAATTTGTTTTTCTCCTTAAATTAAATAATTTGTTTATAGTTTTTTTTTTCCAATTTAATTAGTTTATTAATGTAAATTATTAAAAAAAATAAAATTAATTGATAAATAAATTATCATAGTTAATTTGTGTTGTTTTATTTACGATGGTGCGAGTGGTCAAGGCCACAATATCAATTTGGTCATAGTTTTAACTCAAAAAATAAAGTGGTGCCAGTAGTCAAGGCCACACTGTCAATTAGGTCATAGTTTTAACTCGAAAAAAAAGTAGTGCCACTGGTCAAAGCCATAGTTTCAATTAGGTCATAGTTTAAACTCAAAAAAAAAGTGGTGCCAATGGTCAAGGACACAGTGTCAATTAGGTCATAGTTTTAAATTGAAAATAAATTGATGCCACTGGTGAATTTCATAGTTTCAATAAGGACATAGTCTTAACTCAAAAAAAAATGGTGAAAATGGTCAAGACCATAGTTTCAATTATGTCATAGTTTTAACTCAAGAAAAAGGGGGTGTTGTTCGTAGCATCACTTTTCAATTTGAGGGTCAATGTCAGGGTTCTATCAGGGTTTCGTTCATAATGTCAAGGGTGTGGTTTCAAGCATGTCGCAATTTTAAGCACCTCCAAAAAAAGGGTGCTACCGGTAGCACCACTTTTTGATTTGGGGGTTGATTTTTCCATTTTTTTACCGAAAAATATGATATTTTTGGGATATAGTTCTTGTTTTGAGATCACAATTTTCGTTAAGTTGATAACTTTGTTATTAACCTACTAAATTATCAATTGCGATAACTATTAAAATATTTCACATAAACACAATTATTACACTACTACAAAAATAGAGTAAATGCAATATTACACAAATAGAATTAATGTAAAGATACATAAATGATTCCAGACACTTAACCTTATTAGCCTATTGAATTATCAATTGCAATAATTCTTACAATATTTCAATCATTTATGTGAAATGAAGTTAGTTGTAATAAAAAAAAATTAATCTTTATTCAATTAACAATTTTGTGCACTAGTATTTCTAGTATTTCTATAGTATTTAAATACAAAATTCATAAATGGAATTGAAAGATTATGAGAAAGTAAATGGAAATAATTAGAATAATACTATTTCTAAATCAAATTAAATCTAGTTAAAATTAAAGAAACATATACCTCACACCGGGGGCCCTCCCGATTTGGTTCATGTTGCTGAGAAATGCTACAAAACGAAACTATGAATTAAAACTCACAACACATAAAATTGGATAGTCAAACGAAATTTGTATTAATTCAGAATTAGTAGAGGAACATTACAATTGTTATATCATATCATCCCTCATTGGCTCTCAATATGGAGTATTTATACATTACAATGTTCTCTTTACATCCAAAACCTATGGATCTCTATAATAGATTTATCTCGAAAAATAAGCACATATCTTTACAAATCAAATTTTATAAAATCATTGCTAGATGAGCTGACTTCGATGACGGATGTAGAGATAATTTCATGACACTGATGCATGAAATTCTCCTACTTGATTTTATAACACCTCATGGATGATTTGGCACTTAATCAGTTCGAACGCTCTGCCACTATCTTCTACATTGACTTAGAGTTTGAATTCACTCCCACACTGACATGATTGATTTAGAATCCTGATTGAAAATTAAGAAGCTATCTAGTGATGATTTATAACCTCCTCCAAGTCATCATCTGTCCCTTGGATGCGCACAACCATGTAAAGCTATGAATCTTCTACAAAATGTTTAGTCATTTAAAAAACATAAAATTGCTATAGAATTTGTGATTCTGTAGTGACTTATTAATAAATTGAGTTTTCATACTAATTTTCATAAGGAAAGGAGAAAGCATGCAAGAATAGAAAAAATTACCTTGAATGTGTCCTTTCATATACATATCTTGTAGATAGGGGAATAACCATGGAAACGAGGTTATAATAGAGTGTAAGGGGTTATAATAGAGTGTAAGAAAGTTCAGAGGCATAGGTTTAGGAGGAATTTGAAGTAAAAGAGTGACAAAAAAAGTTCAATTCGATGACCCAACACCCTCCATAAATCTATTTTCCATATCCCTTTTTAGGTGTGCTTTGGGTTTTAGCCATTATCCCCCATTGACGTATCTTTGCCCATCGCACATGCATAGGAAGAGTCCTCCCATGCTCAAAATGAGGTTGATCGAGTAACCAAATTTGTTGAATGAATCCAACACATCGAACAAAACTTTCATGATATTTTGCAGAAATCCAATGCCAAGTACAAATAGTGCCACGATTAGTATCGATTACCACATAATTTTAATCTAGGAGATAAGTTATGGTTTCATTTGCAGAAAGAGCGCTTCACAAGACCCCATTGGAATATCCTCCCACTTTGATATGGGCCTTACACCATGACCAAGATTGTGGGTGAGAATGCTTTTGAAATAAGTATTCCCCTTTCATTAGCTTGCACCCCATATTTAATGTGGAACTAATTTGACCATATTTTCTACCTCTTTTGGACACTTCAGACATGTTCAAGCACTTGGCCCCTGAGAAAATCAATCATGAATCCATTGCGAAGGAAACAATGGATTAGATCATGGACACCAAGACGAAGGGCCCTCACTAGAAGAACATCCAACTCTATTAGGTCATCAAATAAGGGGAGTTTCTTCACCAGGGAAAGTGGCTCACCATGAGTTAGATTCAACAAAAGTTTCCCCATCTGATGGATGAACTTAATGCAATGGGGACCATTTATTTCTAAGGGGCGAGGACTGATATAGGTGGATACTAGTCACCACCAACCTATTCCAATAATTTATATTGTTTCCATATCTTGGCATATTTTCTACATTTTTTTAGGTTCCAAACTTCCCAGGCCATTATGAGGCCCTAAACGACACTTTTTTGATGTGGAACCACCCAATATATAGACAAATGCATGTGTCATGGAATTCATAATGTGTACTTATCTATTATAACTTTCCAATGGGCTATTAAGTGCCTCAAATGGAGATCTTAGGAAAAAGTAACGCTCCTAGGAAGTTGACATATCAAGTAACAACATCGGGGCCCGCAAACCTTTTCTCGTTTCATATTCTAGGGTTAACATTTTTTATTTTTAGGGTTTTATCATTCATGATTTATGTTAAAATTCCTTTTGACCTATTTGTAATCATCTTCTTACAAATGGGAGTAGCCAGCACATGTCTTTCTTCAGGGATAAACTACCACCATTTTATCCAATTTGTGTGATTTGCATTTTACAGTCTTTTGTATTCCATTCATTAATAGAATCTAGATTTCACTATATTTATGTGCTCTCTACTATATTTGTATTCTTACCTCATTTCTTTCTCAATATGCACATTTACAGAAGTTGCCTTCCGTAAATGCACATATATAGAAGTGGTCTCCTTCCATAAATGGGAATATACAAAAGTGTATGCCTTCCATATATGCATGTATACAGAAGCATTTTTGTAAATATGCATATACAAAAGTGCACATATATAGAAGGAAACTTTCGTAAATGCGCATATACAAAATAACACATATACAAAAGTCACCATTGTGCATATACAAAATGCACATTTATGGAATCTGACCACTTTTTTATATGCAAATTTATGGAAGGCATATTTTGTATATCCAAGAGAAGAACTATATGGCCCCAGTTGTGATGCATCCACGTTGAGAGGTTTTGTCTCTATGATTTGAGGTTTGGTCTCTTTCTCAAAATTTAAATGTCCTTCAATACTCATTATTTGAGATATCAAAGAATAATATTTATACCTAATTTGTGTCTTGATTTGACTTATTGATATCCATAGTGCCTCACTAATTTCCATAAATGTGCATATACATAAGCCAAGTTCCATAAATGCACATATATAGTAGCACACATATAAAAAGGCCAAATTTTATAAAGCACATATACAAAAGTGTGCATATACATAAGCCAAATTTTCTAAGTGCGCATATACAAAAAAGTGCACATATAGAAGTCAATGTTGCACATATACATATGCACATTTATGAAAGATGGCCACTTTTGTATATGCACATTTAAAGAATGTGGCTTTTGTATATTCACATTTACATAACCTTCCTTCCATAAATGCCTATATATTGAATTGAGCACCTTATGTAAATGTGAATATATGAAAGCATGAATATATGGAAGTGTGCATATACAGAAGTCAATGATGCGCATTTATAGAAGGTGACCACTTCCACATATGTGAATTTATGGAATATGGATTTTATAAATATGCATATACCAAAGTGCGCATATACGAAATCCAACTTCTGTAAATGCACATATATGGAAGTGCACACATATGGGAGTCTCCAAATTCCATTATGCACTTATGGAAGTTAGATTTCATATATGCACATTTACAAAAGTTGGTTTTTGTATATGCACATTTACAGAAGGAAACCACTTCTGTATATGTGCATTTAGGGAAGGAAACCACTTTTGTATATGTGAATTTACAAAAGGAAACCACTTCCGTAGATGTCTTCCGTAAATATGCATTTACAGAAGAAATCTTCCATAAATGCACGTTACAGAAGCTTCCTTATGTAAATGTGCATATAAGGAAGTACTCATCTTCCGTAAATGTGCATTTTGTATATGTGTAGTGCCAACTTCAATATAAGTACACTTCCATATGAAGGTGGATGGATTTTGTAAATGTGCAATTTGTATAGTTGTAGTGTTGACTTCTATATATGCATGATTTCACATACACACATTTAAAAAAATTGGATTCTATATATACACATTTACTGAATGTGGCCTCCAAATATGAGCATATACAGAAGGCGACCACTTCCGTATATGCGAATTTACAGAAGAAAACCACTTCCCTCCTCTAGGAGATGTAGTATTTCTAAGATTTTGTATGGGTTTGTTAGTTGTTTCTATTCATTTCACTATTATATATTTTGAATCCATCATGATTTCTTTATTTATTTTCCTATTCTTCAATCAAAGTCTGATGTGGATTCCTTATTGATGAGAAAATAATTTTCTTTTCTTATTCCCCTTCTCCTATATCTTCACAATGGGATCGAGGGCCTCTTAACCTCTATCCTTAGGATCATAGAAGGTGATTTCGACATCTGTATAGTTTTCTACTTATTCCATGCCCACTTGAGATTCTATTTCTACCATGGCATGGGAGACCTCATCTCCACGGGACGATTCATCTTTGTTTTTTTAGATATTACACGTCCTCTTGTGAATGGATTCTTGGTTCTTCTCATCTTGAATGGATCTATTTTGGAATTTGGACTAAAGGTGGCTCCTCAAAGTTTTTTCCTAAAGGATATTGAGCACCAATATTTTGAGTTTAAGGATATGGATTCAAATCCTATTGAAATAGAAATTCAAATCTATTTGAACCTAGCTAGTTACTTCCATCATTTTATTTGGGCACACGTGGTTGTTTTGTACAAGAGGAGGAACCCTTGGATAAATTTTGACCCTGAGGATTTTTGACATGAGAGGGATTTGGGTTTTTTCAACAACAACCTAAAACCGAGCCACCAAATTGACAATGGATCCTTATTTCTTGATTACAATTTTCCATTTGTGTTCATTTTCTAGGATCTGGGTTTGCTTAGGAATATTCTTCTTGTAATCTTTGGAAAAGTGGCCATATTCATGGAAAGACATACATTTAAAGGGTAGCTTCTCAGAATCAAGTTGTTGAATATATTGTGAGTGATCCAAGGAGATAAGGATTGCTTCCAACAAACCTTTATCAAGGTCAGCCTCACCACAAATTTTATCACAAGAAAACATATTCTACCAGGGTTCATCCAGATATATGTACTGCACTACAATATTTTTGATGCATCTAAGATCATCATCACTTCAATCATGAAGATGAAGATGAGGAATTCTCACCCAAACAAGAAAAATGGAGGGAATTCCCTTCTCTGGATTGAAATATGGATACTATCAATTCAAATACATTCACATATTTACCAAAAAAGACGACCAATTTCAGAAAAAAACATCTTGATCTTCCTTATATTAAAATCAAAAGGCATAAAACCCCCTACCACAAAAGAATTGATGTATTTATCCTTTGATGTGTGTCTTCCAAGTCTTCTGCAACTAGGTTACCATAGTTTTGGGTGAAGGCCAAGTCTTGGTAAACTTCCCAATTAAGCCTGAATCTACAAAGGCCATTGATTTTCATTTAGATCAAGTTGGGGCCATCTTAACTTCTATATTTTTCTCTATTCTTTTAACAAATTGAGTTGGTTGGGATTTAGAATTCCATGCATAAGAGGATATCATGGTCTAGAATGTTATATATTTATCATCAAGAGGGGGTAGTGACCCCACCTAGAGGTCACGTCCATTTTCCTCAATATTTAGTGGTGGATTACAGTAGATTTCATAGAGGGATTGTCAACAAGTAATTTTTTTATTAGAAAAATAAAAAATCAATATCAATAGTAAAAGTTAAAAGTTATTCTAATATTAATATTGATATGTTAACATAGATTGAAGACATTTCAAAAATTAATATTTATCGAAAAATTACAGAGAAGATTAAAAAAAATCACTTAGACATAGTTGTGGATTCACATTGATGCAACCAAATCGAGAACATTTCCACAAGGATGAAAATTTGGATGTTTCTTGAATCGCTCATATAGATGGAATAATTTTCTATAATAACATCCCATAGTATAGTCATGAATGTATATGTTATTAAGGACCTTAATAAGGATGTTTTATTGGTCGTAATAATGACCAATTTATAAGTGAGATCGGAAGAGCGTCGTGTAGGGAAAGAGTGTAGATCTCGGATAATAACATCCCATAGTATAGTCATGAATGTATATGTTATTAAGGACCTTAATAAGGATGTTTTATTGGTCGTAATAATGACCAATTTATAAACATTAAGTGAGATAATAGCATGACACATATTGAAGACATTTCAAAAATTAATATTTATCGAAAAATTATATATCAGAGTAAAAAAAAAAAAAAACCTTGTTTCAACATACCTATGGAGTCACATTGATGCAATTAAATGAAAAAAAATTCCACAAGGGTGACAATTTTGACGTTTTTTGAATCCCTAATGTGCATGCAATAATGTCCTTAATAACATTCCATAGTATGGTTTTCAATATGAGAGCTTTTAAGGATGTCACTCAGGATGCAACTTTCTTGGTTGGAATAATGTCCAATTTATGACATTAACTAAGATGTTTCCCTAGTTATATATGTGGTCATAATAACATCCAAAAATTCACCAAAAACCAACTTGTTCGACCATCAATGGGAGCTATATTTAATTTGGAAATTTTTGGGTTACTAAACACCTAAAATATTATAGGGCATGGACAATAAAGATTACAATTCATGTCTTATTTCTCCTTAAAAAATACAACAATCAGATTGGCTAATACAACTCACCAAATAACTTTATTTACTACTAGACAATATTTAAATATCCCGGAGCTTACCAATCAACTATTGGACCTTCTTTATCTAATAAATCCCTCTAGTATTGACTAGTCTTATATGAAAGATTATCTTGCTTGGATAATTTTAAGGATAGAAATTTGTATTAAAATGTAGAAACATGGGCTAATCTTACTATTCCTTAATATGAAAA